>JACEEZ010011649.1:72500-75000 GCA_016584305.1 Chionoecetes opilio
TTAAAGAGGATGAATGAAGAATGAAGGAGCGATTAAGAGAGAGATGAAGGATAGAAATTTCGTTGGTCACTCATGTTCGATGGTTACCTCAGTTTTTTTCTTGCTTTTGTTTTATTTTGCACAGTTTTACAGTTTGAACAGTTTGTTTTATTTTGCTTTATTTTGCACAGAGTGGTGAAGCAACTTATTAAAGGAACGAGTGCATGTCGTCGTTAGTATTATACATTAGTTTAGCAGTATTACGTGGCCCTGAGAGAGAGAGAGAGAGAGAGAGAGAGAGAGAGAGAGAGAGAGAGAGAGAGAGAGAGAGAGAGAGAGAGAGAGAGAGAGAGAGGAGAGAGAGAGAGAGAGAGTCATGGTTGGGGACGTGAGGAGCTATTATGTGCCTCATATGCTTCAATCAAGAGCAATCATATTCGTATACATAGTAGGCCAGATAACTGTAAAATCATCACTTCTGAAAAATAATCATGACTGAATCCGTATTGCTGACAGTAATCGCGGGCTGACAGTAAGCGAACTTTTTATTGCCTCTATTTTTGTTTCTTTTTGCCCTTGGCCAGTCCCTTGTGATGTAAACAAAAAAAAATCATAACCATATATTCGTTTTTTTTTTGTAATCTTAACTTTGAATCTGCATTTCTCATACATAACCTCTTGAGACATTACTTTAACAATGCCATTAACACATAAAACGATAATATAGATGCGGACAAAATTATAGAATATTAATTGATCGACTTCTATTTACCCCTTCACGTCCACATCTTTCCTTTTCTATATGAAATCGTCTGTTGTTAGCTATAAAATTACGAAAAAGTAACTTAATATACCAAATTAGTTAGTCGACAAGGATACTAAACAGGTCATATCTATAAAATATTGCTTATATTAACTAAAAAACGTCTAATGGTAGTCAAATTACAATGGAAATAACGTTCTGGGTCTCTAGGGGTTAATTAACACGGTATATTTGTCACCAATCTCACTCTTCATTAATTCTCCATCCATGAAGACTTGTTGATAGACTCGTTTTACTTCGTCAGGCAACATCAGGTGTCAGGTGTCCATCGGGAGTGTCCGCATGGCTTGTGACACTATAAGGACATGGAACTGGGACACGTTTAGTACCTCACAAACAGGACGAGAGGTGTCTAGAGGCGCCGCCCTGCAACTATCTACATTAATCTTGAATATATTAGGACAGATAGGTTGAGAGAGAGAGAGAGAGAAGAGAGAGAGAGAGAGAGAGAGAGAGAGAGAGAGAGAGAGAGGAGAGAGAGAGAGAGAGAGAGAGAGGATGAGAGAGAGAGAGAGAGAGAGAGAGAGAGTACATTAAGGCAGTAAAGTGTACATTTACAGGATATCTTTAGCTGTAAATGTACACTTTACTGCCTTAATGTAATCAGTTTGAATCTACATCTATATTTAGACTGTTTAAATAAAGAGAGAGAGAGAGAGAGAGAGAGAGAGAGAGAGAGAGAGAGAGAGAGAGAGAGAGAGAGAGAGAGAGAGAGAGAGAGAGAGAGAGAGAGGATGAGACCTTATATCAGACTTATCACTGACGTAAACGCAGACATTATTGGTCAAACGCAAATACGCTCCCCACAGTTTGCAGATCGCTCTTCGATAAACAGACCGGCGACTTTACCGAGTGTCTTAGTGATCTCGTTAGCACTCCCTTATTTGGGCAGCACCTGACATCCCGCAGGCTTAATTAGTGCCACGTCCAGGTGTATCTCAGGTGCTCTTCGGCTGTTCTCTTCCTTCTTTCTCCTTCTCCTTTCTTCTACTGTATATAGCGAGAGGGCCTTAACATCCTCTCTTCACTCTGCGTTCTCGGGAAGACCTTAACGGTTTATAAATAGCAATCCTTCTTCACCAATCTTTCTCCTAATATCGCTCTAAATAAATAAGCAATTAAATTAGGATTAAAGTTAAGGGTAAAGGTAAGACTGGGGTAGCTGATATTCATGTGGGTAAAACTGGGGTGGCTGATCTTAATGTGGGTATGGGGTGTCTGATCTTCATGTGATCCAAGGGGATTTGTAGTGTGTGTAGGTTAGAGGTTCCCAAACACTCCATGTATGTGCAGGTGTGTGTAGGTGACATGTGTCTTGAAGGGACTGACTGTATACGTGTGGGAAGGTGTCCAGGCGAGTGAGTTTAGGGTTACTGGACACAATGGTCACTCAACTTTGCTGTATAGGTGCTAATGAGTGTCACCTGCCCGCCATACTACACCATACACCTTATCTCAACACCTTAATATTATACTGTTCCTTGTGTTAATATCCTTCCTATTTATCTGTCTCTTTACATACGTAGCTACTTATTTGTATTTTTCATCCCCTGATTATTTTTGTTCTCGCACGGTCCACATTCGATACCTTCAGTCTGCCTATCATATGTCTGAACTGACCACACTATCCAGTTCTCCACCTCACCTGGCACCACCACTCATCACCTGTCACCACCACTCATCACCTGTCACCACCAC
>JACEEZ010011649.1:80000-92500 GCA_016584305.1 Chionoecetes opilio
TATAAAGTAAAAAGTAGAGTTGTAAAGAGTAAAATAGATAAAGATAATAGATAAAGGTGAGTAAAGTAAGTTGGAACATATGAGGTCAGCTTCATTACTCTAATTACCTGCGTGTAGATGCGGACTCACGCGAAGAACCGAACCGTACACATCTATGAAATACCTGGCAGTTTGGACGATAATTTCTTGTAGGACATTAACGAAAGGAAGAAAAAGTTAATTAGCAAGACGCCAAGCAGTCCAGAAGTTAATTTAACTAGACACTTCCATATGCGAGGGGAAAAATACATGCATCGAACCATGTAGAACTTCCGAACACACTGATATAAATTCGTTAACAGGCTTTGTGAGGAGTCGCATATAACCCGACGATGTCCAGATGAGAAAAAGTTAATTAGCTAGCAGTCCAGAAGGTAATCTAGACAGTTCCATATGCGAGGGAAAAAATTAACATGCATCCAACCATGTAGAACTTCGAACACACTGATATAAATTCGTTAACACGCTTTGTGAGGAGTCGTACAGAGCCCAACGAGGCCTGAATCTCGACCCTACCGTCGCCTTCCGCCTCCGTGCCCCGCGGTGAGGCCCTTATCAGCGGTGAGGCAAACACGAGAGGCGCCTCAAGTGTTTGCCGTTCTGCTATCTCGACTTCCGAACCCCCCATCTTCCTACCCGAGACCTTGAGTTCGTGTGTGGGTTCGTTTGTTCGTCTGTCAGGTTGCCCGGCTGGCATCTACTATTCAGATCAGCGACCACATTTTTTTTTCATTTTTTTTTTTTTTTTTTTTTACATCACAAAGGACTGGCCAAGTACACAAAAGGGGGGGGTAATAAAAAGTCCATTTAGTTGCCAGTCCCTATAAAGAAGACGGTAAGAGAATAAACACACTGTACATGGTTGATAAAGGATTCAGTGTTGCGTTTCATGAGATTTTCCTTAACCCTTTTCTTGCAAGTATTAGTTATATTCCTTCATCGGTTTTTCTTATACTACTGGCCTGATGTATTGCATGATAAGGGTGTCATATTAGCAGGGATACACGTGCAGGGAATACACTCCTCCGTTTCTTTGTTCACATGTTAGCATTCTTCATATTTGCATACCTATTTTTTTTAAGACATCTACGTAGTGTGTGTGTGTATCTTTTGCTTTTATTATTTTTTTTTATTGTGTGTGTGTGTGTGTGTGTGTGTGTGTGTGTGTGTGTGTGTGTGTGTGTGTGTGTGTGTGTGTGTGTGTGTGTGTGTGTGTGTGTGTGTGTGTGTGTTTAGTAGAACCATCAACCTGTATCGTCCTGTGTTTTTGATACAGTGAGTAATATTTTTTTTGCCTGATATTCCTTTTTTCCTTCATATTTTTATTTTTTGTGTTTTTATACGCCAGATTCTGGTGGTATATGACTTTTTTTTTAAAGAATTTTGCTCTTCTTTCTATTTTCGGTTCCAATTTTGATACAGTGAGTAATTCACTTGTTTTCCTGATATTCTTGTTTTCCTTCATATTTTTGTTTTTCTGTTTGTGTACGCCATATTCTGATGGTATATGCCCTTTTTTCAAGAATTTTGCTCTTCTTTCTATTTTTGGTTCCAATTTTCATACAATGACGAATTAAATTTTTTCATGATATTCTTTTTTTCCTTTATATTTTTTATTTTTTATTTTATACGCCAGATTCCGATGGTATATGACATTTTTTTCAACAATTTTGCTCTTCTTTCTATTTTCGGTTCCAATTGTTATCAGGGCTTGAAAACGAAATGATTTTTCTAACGGTTCGTTCCGAATAGAAACAGTATTATTAACGTTTTGTTTTTCGTTCCTCCTCCAAACATAACGTTCCCGAACAGGATAGAAAGAAATGAAAACCGGTTAGAACGTCATTCTCAAACCCTGTATTGAATATGCTATTAGCCCTAATAAATAATAATGCCTATACATGACTACATTCTTATAGATGGTAATAAAGCCATACATTTCATGGTGCACAGTATCCAATAAAATCAAACCCTTAGAATTCGTAAGAACTATATTATTATTCGACTTAAATTAGGCAGCACATTTGCATATACAATACAGGAAGCGTAGTGTAGGAGTATGTAATCTCAGTTGCCGTAAAGACATGAATCACTAATTATTTATTAATATTATGTATGGCAAAAAATATATTAATTCGTAATATCACCAACCCACTAATTAAATAAACCTAATCAATGACTACATGTGGTACTCCAAGGACTCGAGCCTAGGACACTCACACCGAAATTCGGCGCACCAAGCATTAGACTATGAACACAGTTAAAAGTTTAAGCACATATTCACCATATATTATCCATTTTCGAATACTGGATATTAATCTAAGCATGTTCTTAAACCCAACTGCAGTATCACATAGCTCAACTATTGCACGAATGGAAGGTGTAATAAAATAAGAGAACGTGATGCATATCACGAAGACAAAAAATCATAATTATAAGATGTAATAATAGTTACTCTTCACAAATTAAATGAAAAGTGGTGCATATGATACGATTTGAGACAAAACCACATCGTCAATTGCCAAGTGAACAAATACAGCAGACTTAATTGATGTATGTATGTAAAACAGATGTATTTACTTAAATAATTTAGCTACTGGAAGTGAAAATGAACGAAAAAATATCGTTTTAACGGTTACAAGGGATTTTAAAATAGCATTTTTACTCCGGAACAGTAATTATGATAACGTTTTCGTTTCCGTTTTTGTTCCGAACATAATTTCGTTCGTTTCGGTTTTCGTTTTCGTTCCCTTAAAGTTTAAACCGTTGCAAAGCCCTGCCTGTGATCTCACCCTTACTTTCTCTTCTCTCGCAGGGTGTCTGAGGCATCACCTTTTCGGACACGACAAGGAAGGCAAGATCCTCTATTGAAACTTCTCCAAAAACAAGGTCAGCTGATGTTTATTGATGTTAAAGATATGGGGATGTTTTCTTTTTTGTATAATTTTTTATAGCCTTGCGTGTAAATATATTCAGGAGTCATCCATCACTCAAACATGGTTGGCATTCAAAAAGGGAAATATTGCCTTCGATGTTTTTTTAAAGATTTTTTTTTCTACATCACAAAGGACTGGCCAAGGTAAAAAAAAATTAGAGGTAACAAAAAGCCCGCATAGTTGCCCGTCCCTGTAAAGAAGACAGTAAGAGAATAAAGAAAGGGGGTGGGCCAATTTAGTTAGGTTGTGATAGATGACATAAATGATTTTGACATAATTAGACTATACGAGGATATATCAAAGTGGATAGGAGTAAATATAAAAGGTGGACAGAAGACATTAATGAAGGGAATAAGAACATAGAGTGAGAATTAGGAGAAGGGGAGGAAGGTAGAGAAGATATAGAAATCTAGAAAAGGAGATGAAAGGAGGTCCGTAAATATTAGTTCCACCTCTTTAACTAGAAACACGCGAATTTAATGAACCTTAAATACAAATTGATGAAGGAGATTGAGGAGATTGTGTCTTGTCAGTGTAAGATCAGGTTAATAAATCTGAGCTTTTGTTTTATTGTAATTTTTTCCCTTTTTTTCATTCTATTCGTTAGCGGATCAGTTCTAAATGAAACGATTTTATTATCCCCAAAGAAGACTTGGTTTGTAAAGGTGCCTGGACCTCGTAGTTTTTGGTTTACCGACCTGCTATAGTCTCACTGCCATTAGTATGTCTGCTCATCCACCTCTTCATTCTCCCTGCTCTATGTTATTCCTATGTATTCCTGCTCCTCTTCTTCTTTCTCCCACTCCTCTTCCTCCTTCTCCCTCCTCCTCCAACCATTTCCCTTACCGCAATCCGTGAATGACATGCCTGTTTGTATGTGTGTCTCCTTGTTTATTTGTCTATGCACCTGTCTGCTTCTCTCTCTCTTCTCTCTCCTCTCTCTCTCTCTTCTCTCTCTCTCTCTCTCTCTCTCTCTCTCTCTTCTCTCTCTTTTCTCTCTCTCTCTCTCCTCTCTCTCTCTCTCTCTCTCTCTCTCTCCTTTTCACTTCCCCCATCTATCTCTCCCCCCCCCCCCCCACCACCACCCCCCACCTCCCAAAGACCACACACCACAAACCGTCTCCTCTCACACATTCGGGATCCGGTTGAGACGCTTGTTGGCCGCCTGCCCGCCGCGGGAAACAAGCGCCAGTTGTAGTGTGGGGCAGGCGCGGCGGGCCTCACACCCTGGCTAATTATACACACCTGCTCACACTCCCGCAGGCAGACACGCGCGTTACGCCAGCCGAGAGGAGCAGCTCGGACTGGCGTGTTGTGGTGCTGATGTGAGATTATTGTTGTTATTGTGGCTTTTTTGCGGTGAGGGAGGCTTTGGGGGTTGAGGATTAGGGGGCGAGCAGAGGGGAAAAAAGGGGGAGTTAATGTGTGGCGATTATTATTTTGTGGTGGGTGTATGTGTTTTGTAATGTATGTATGTTTACCTCCGCCCAACGAAGTTGGAGGGGTTATGTTTTCACCCCGATCTGTCTGTCTGTCTGTATGTTTGTTAGTGTACAGGATTTCTCGAAAAGTTACGAATAGATTTGGACCAAACTCGGTATACCAAGTCTATTTGGTATAAGGAAGAACTGATTAAATTTTGGATGAAATCTATTGACAACTGTTGCCATGGCAACCAATTGATGACATATTCGGCCGGAGGTATGAGCTCATACTGAGTGTGTATATATATATATATATATATATATATATTTTTTTTTATGAAATCGAAGCACACCTGTTGCCATGGCAACCAATTGATGAAATATTCGGGCGGAGGTATGCGCTCTACTGAGTGCCCCCCCCCCCCAGTTTCTTTCTGTTTTTCTTCTGTCTTTCGGTTGAAGTTCACAGATTTTCTTTTAAACGTATGTATATTGTTTTTTATTAACTGTTTGTTTGTTTGTTCTTCACCTGTGGATGTCTTTGACGTGTGTAGACATTTATCAGACTCGGTGAGGTAAAAAAAAAATAATAATAATAAGCCTGATTTTAATTTCTGCTATCTAGTTTTTACAAGCAGAAGTGACATTAATCAATTTCTTCACATATATTCTTATCAACCTAAAAAAGAAAATGAAGCAATAAAAGTTCAGGGAGATTCTGAACATTTTCTGCCTTAACTTATCTACCTTTTAAACTATCTGTGTGATTAATAACTGTTTAAATAAAAAATTAAATAAAAAATAGGCAGAAATCAGTGTTCATTCAGACGTCACACCCAGACTCTCGCCGCCCCGCAGGCAACGCAAGGGAGACGAGAATCTTGTCGCCGCAAAACAGTCGCTTCACAATATATGAAGTGACTTCATATATTGAACGTGTTTGATATTCTTGGTGTATCCTACATAAGAATACCCAAGCCTTGTAAAACACTCCCCTCCTCCTCCAACTATCCCCCCCCCTGTGTATCTCAACAGTCCCCCTCTCCTGTTTCCCCCCTACGCCCCCAACGCCCCCTATGTCCCCCCAACCACCTCTCCCTGCCCCGTAGCTGCCTTATTCTTCCCCCTCCTCCTCCCACTCCAACCCCCCCTCTGTGTATATCAACAGTCTCCCTCTACTGCCCCACCCCCCACGCCCCTTACATCCCCCCCATCCACCTGCCTACCTCTCTCGGCCCCCTCCTTCTCCCCGCCCTTCCACTCGCTCGCTTTACCCACACGGAATCTCGACCGCTTTATCTGAGCACGCGGTAATATTTCTTCGTTTTCAACACTAGGGGCGGGGCGGGGTGATTCATGAGTGGGGCGACGGTCCCTGCCACGGTCCCTGCACGTGCTGCGTCATCGCCACACCGTCATCAGTTATCGTGTCGTCTATAAGCTAACATGTCGTGGCCAGTGGCAGGAAGGTGGTGGATAGTTGTTCAAAGCAGTTGTGTAGTGCGGATGTAACATAAGAACATAAGAAAATAAGGAAGCTACAAGAGGCCGTGAGACCTACACGGGGTAGTTCCTTAACACTACCTACTTCCACCTTCCATCCCCATCCATGAAATTGTGTAGCCTCCTTTTAAAACTGCCTATTGGGATGAGGGATGAGGGGATGAGGATAGGAGTATTAGGGGGTGAAGCTGGACTAGGGTAAGCAGGAACGCTGGACAAGTACAATAAGATAGGAAGCTATTGTGTGAAATAAGGGTGTGGTGTACGAGTATGTTCGATTGCGAGTGCATCGGAGGACACAGGGGGCGGCATGAGCCTCTAATCACAGGCGCCACTATAAAAATCTTGCCTGCAGCCACCACGGGCGAGAGCCAACCAACATTCACATCCCTCAAGTGAACCTCCAGGGCCTACCATCCGAGCCCTGGATGTCACTGCCTACAGGCGCTATAGGCATAGATGAAAAAAAATATAAAAAAGTGGACGTAACGAGAGGGTCGATACGATACTGAAAAGAACAGTGAATGTTTGGGAAGTGGGTTAGGTCCTGCCAGTGCGGGGAATGGTGGGTCAGGGGCCAGCGCGTGTGTGGGAGAGCAGACAAGTGGAGGAGTTATGGGAGGGGGGAGGTGGGAGGGGGGGGGGGAGGAGGAGGAGCGTGGAGGAGTGTAGGGGAGGAGGAGGAGGGGGGAAGGGGGGGAGGAGGAGAGGAGGGGAAGGGGGGGGAGGAGGAGGAGGAGGGAGGAGGGGGGAGAGGGAGAGGAGGGGGAGGGGAGGAGGAGGAGGGGGGGGAGGAGGGGAGGAGGAGGAGGAGGAGGGGGGAGGCGGAGGAGGGGTAATAGATTGCTCTCCGGGTGACCGTGTGACCCAACGCCGTGCACACAACACATACTGGCGAGGAAAAGTTTGGACGATTTATTAGTGCAGCAAAAGTTGTTTCATTACGGCGCTGCGTTCACCAGGGGAAAGGAGGTTGATGTGTGCTTCATTCTTTTTAATTTTTTATTTATACAGTTATTTACCCTTTGAGGCCCAGAACGTAATTTCCATTGTACTTTGGGTATACCATAAACGATTTTGAGTGAATATATGCAATATTTTATAGACTATGACCTGTTTAGTACCCTTGTCCAGTGCCCATTTGCTAATTTGGTATATTAAGCTACTTTTTGAAATTTAATGGCTAACAACAGACGATTTTATATATAAATAGAAAGATCTGGGCGTGAAGGGGTTAAGGACATCGACGGTTTAAAAGGTAGATAAGTTAAGGCAGTAAATGTTTTTTGTCCATTCATATAGTCATTTCATTCATTCATTCAATAAATATGACAATTAAAGGTAATATAATTATTCTTCACTGTTAACATTACCGAGTCATGGGTAGGTAGGGAACGCTCATTCATTATTCAGCCTCGTATACATCCTGCCTCTGCCATAAGTGCATGTAGTGTAGTATGCAATTATTCAGGAGCATCTCGAAGGTCATTCATTAATAATTCATCAATAAGCAAAACTGAGCTACGCTACTTGGTGTTAGGGGGAGGGAATGGCGAGCAGACAACACCTAACGTGCACTGTGTGTGTGTGTGTGTGTGTGTGTGTGTGTGTGTGTGTGTGTGTGTGTGTGTGTGTGTGTTTTGGAGTCTCACATCTCTCTCTCTCCAAACTGTTTTCTTCCCTTCTTACTCCTCTTCATCCATATTAACTGTAATCATCCACATCGCTACCTCCACACCATGGATGACTACCACCCACTCATCCACCACACCATCCATCCACCATCCACCCGCTTCTGTCCTAACCTACCTCTGTCTCCCACCCTCATTCCCTCCACGCTAATCATCGTGCTCCTTACCTCCGCAGTGACGACGTAAAGGCGGAGGCGATTAAAAAAGGACAAAAACTGACATTCCTCTACCACACCTCAGTCCACCCGTCACTTCCACATCGCATCTCCTGTCGAAAGGAATTAATGACACAGGAAATAATGGCACATGAAAAAATGGCATATTCTTCAGGCTAGGAATAAATGGCACATTTTGAGAATTTATTTAAATATTTAAGGAATTTACATATTGTATTTCTTTATCAAACCTAACCTAACGTAACCTAGACTATATAGTAATCGACACTATAAGATGCCATTACTTTTATGTGCCATTTTTTCCTACTCCAAACTTTGTGACATTTTTTTGGCCTTTTTTATGTGACATTTTTTTCCCGTGCATTTTTACCAAGTACCGTCTTGTCCGATTGTTCACTACAGATGTCACTAATCAGGCGTCCTCGCAGCCTCCTGTGTGTACGAGTGTCATGCATTGTCTTGGAAGGACCACAAGCACTTCCATGTCACGTTTCTTCCCTCCTTATCTCCCTCTCTCTTATTCTCGCTTATGAAACCTTCCCTGCTCTTACACCAACCTTCCTTCTCCCCTCCCTCTCTCCTCCTACACCAACCTGCCTTCCGCTCTCCCCTCCCTCTCGGCCTCCCAGCTCGCGGTCTGATTCATGCACAAGGCGCGCCATTCGTGGACGCCTCACCCTCACCCTCGCCCCGCCCACTGGGTCACCTGCCAGGCGGGAAACAAAGCGTCACCTTCCCACGCTGCCGCTGCCGCTAGTGCCAAGGGCGCTAGCGGCAGCATGCTAGCACTAGCATGCTAGCATGCTTCACTGCACGGGGGAGCATGATGACGCCTTGTTATTTATCATAGTCTGGGTAATGGGATCGTTGGTAGTGTGTGTATAGGTAGTGTAATACAGGAACTACCACGTGTAGTCTCGCGCCTCTGTAGCTTCCTAATTTTCTATGTTCTTATGTTCTTTATGTGTGTGTGTGTTGGGGGGGGCGGATTGTGTGTGTGTGTGTGTGTTGGGGTGGGGGGATTGTGTGTTTTGTGTGTGTGTGTGGGGTGGGGGGATTGTGTGTGGTGTGTGTGTGTGTGTGGGGGTGGGGGATTGGTGGTGTGTGTGTGTGTGTGTTGTGTGTGTGTGTTGGGGTGGTGTTGGTGTGGTGGTGTGTGTGTGTGTGTGTGGTTGTGTGGTGTGTGTGTGTGTGGTGTGTGTGTGTGTGTGTGTATGTGTGTGTGTGTGTTGGGGTGGGGGGATTGTGTGTGTGTGTGTGTGTGTGTTGTGTGTGTGTGTGTGTGTGTGTGTGTGTGTGTGTGTGTGTGTGTGTGTGTGTGTGTGTGTGTGTGTGTATGTGTGTGTCGCGGGTGTACACATAAGACCAGGTGATCCGATAATAATATTCCTTCTCGCCAGGCATGATAGGAGGGCGGTTGGCAGTGACGGTGGTCTTGTCCCGTGTTGGATCGGTCCCCCAGCTGTGTGTTTAGAGTCAGGGAGTCAAGCATCTTCCCCGCCTTGTGACGGACGTATCAGGAAGCGATCGAAACCCAACGCGCACCTGTTTATTTTCAATGCGATTACACAGTGCTACGTTCAGTTTCATTATTCATCGGTCAGACCAGGAGACTGAACACTAAACTACTGCGTCAATCCGTACTTCACGACCAAGTTTACTCGAGAATGTAAAATCTTGCGGCATTTTGAAGCGTTTTTAAAGGTAGTGGAGGAGGAGAAAGAGGAGACAAAGGAGGAGAAATGAAGACAAAACGTGATTGAAGCGTTAGGAATGATGAAAGAAGAAAGAAGTGGTGAAGGTATAGTGCGGGGAGAGGAAAAAGAAGAGAAAAGGAGAGAACGGAGAGAGGAACTATATAGGTATTAGGGGACTTCTGGGTGAGGTTAGAGAACTCGGGAAGGCAGAGAGAGGGAAGGAAAAAAATATCTTTCCTCCAGACTCCAAAATAGTGTAGTGGGGGTCCTTCAGAGCTTTTTGTGGCCACGACAGTGAGAGGGAAGTGAGAGGGGACTAAGAGGAAGGGAAGGAGGCGGGAGAGGAAGGCAAGGAGGTTAAAGAAGGAGGAGGAAGGAGAGGCAGCAAGAGGTGTATTATGGAACGGAGATTGTAAGGGTAGGAGGACCGAGGTAACTTTCCGTGTAAGCTTGAGTGTGTGTGTGTATGTGTGTGAATGTGTCCGAACGCATGACTGATATCTCTCATCCAACTGTGGAATTAGTCAAATAGCGTCTCTCTCTCTCTCTCTCTCTCTCTCTCTCTCTCTCTCTCTCTCTCTCTCTCTCTCTCTCATCTCTCTTTTCTCTCCTCTCTTCCTCTCTCTCTCTCTCTCTCTCTCTCTCTCTCTCTCTCTCTCTCTCTCTCTCTCTCACATACACACACACACATTATACATTCAACTCCTATTACACATTCAACACCCTCGCCTTCCATGGAACACCACCACCACCGCCACCATTACCAACACAACACACTCACCACCGCACAACACCACCACGCAACACCGCCCATCACCACCACTGTCTTTAACACACAACATCCACCACACAGGCACTACAGAGGCACCGCGCGGCACCCTCCTTGGCCTCAGCGGCACACGACCCGCGACCCGGAAATTGTCACAATGAAGCTTTCTCGGCCCTTCATGACAGCCTCTAAGTCGACACCGCAATTTCCTGACCTTTCCTTCCTTGCTGCCCTCCGTAAAACCCTCCTTCCCTCCCTCCCTCCCTTCTGCCCCTCTCTCCCTCCCTCCCTTTCTTCCCCTCTCTCCTTCCTTCTCCCCCTGTTTCCTTCCCTCCCTCTCTCTCTTCCCCTACCTTCCTCCTTCCTTCTCCTCCTATATCCTTCCCTGCCTCCCTCTCTTCTCCTTTCTCCTTCCTTCCTTCTCTTCCTCTGTCTCCTTCCCTCTCTCCCTCTCTTCCCTTCTATCTCTCCTTCCTTCTCCTCCTGTCTCCTTCCTTACCTCTGTTCCCCTCTCTCCCTCCTTCATTCTCTTCTTCTGTCTCCTTCCCTGCTTCCCTCCTTGTTCTCTTTCCCCTCATCATTCCTTCAATTTCACTCAAGGGACATGAAAGTAATGAAAGTCTTCCTACTTTACAAAACTAAATTTCTCTAAGGACGTGAATACTGAACGCATAATTCTGTATAATCCTTCAGTTTCTCCTCTCTCTCTCTCTCTCTCTCTCTCTCTCTCTCTCTTCTCTCTCTCTCTCTCTCTCTCTCTCCTCCATCAATTTGTCCTTCTCCTATCCCTCTTTTTCATCTCTCCTCCCCACTCGCTTCCTTCCCCAAATGGGAGATGCGGGTGAGGCAGGGTGAGGCAGGGTCAATGGGAGGGCGAAAGGTCAAAGCAGGGGAGGGTGGCAGGGACGTTAAGGGCCTGCTGCATCACGGTAAACAAGCCCGCAACGATCACTGACCCTACAGGAAGCGTCGGGGCCCCTACCTCACCCCTGTCGTGGCGAGGTAATGCAAATGAGACAAGATATTTTGTTTACAACGCACCAGCTGCAAGTTTTGGTCTCCAACTTGCAAGGCGCGTAAGGCTTTGGTACCGTTATATATATATGTGTGTGTGTGTGTGTGTGTGTGTGTTGTGGGGTGTTGTTGGTTGGTTGTGTGTGTGTGTGTGTGTGTGTGTGTGTGTGTGTGTGTGTGTGTGTGTGTGTGACAGCTGGTAGTGTGGTCGGGTCCTTTGTAGGGAGAAAAAATGGCGTAGAGGCGTAGGGGAGAACGAAAGGGAGTTAAAGAGGGAGAGAACGAAAGGTGTTGTAGGATTGTAGGATAGGAAGAGAGGGAGAATATGGGAGGAGGGGAAGGAGGGAAGAAAGGATGGTAGAAAATAAGGAAAAAGGGATTTATAGAAGGAAGGACGTAAGGAATAGAGACAAGGTGACAGAGAGAGAGAGAGAGAGAGAGAGAGAGAGAGAGAGAGAGAGAGAGAGAGAGAGAGAGAGAGAGAGAGAGAGAGAGAGAGAGAGAGAGAGAAGGATGACGCGGGTGACTGAGTGGCCAGTCTGTTGACACCATTAGTCTCCGGATCACGAAGTAAACATGTAACCTAACCTGACCCTTGACCCCCCTTGACCCCCCCAGGCACCCCCTCCCCCCTCCCTCTTCCCCAACACTCCCCTCATTGATCCCCTCACCTCCCCTCCCCCCCTGAGGCACCCCCTTCCCCTCGCTATTCTCTCAGGCCACCAAACCCCCGGATGCTCCTTTTCACTTTCCATCCCCCTTTCCTCCTCTCCTCTTTCCTGTCCCTCCCTTCTCCTCTCTTTTCTTCTCTGTTGCGTTCCTCATGCCTCGTCTTTTGTTTCGTTATTTTCTGTTTTTTTAATCTTTTTGTTGTTGATTTTGTTTTCTTTTTATTTGCGGTTCATATAGATTGTAGATTTGATGTTTTCTCTCTATTTTTTTTTTCTCTCTCTCTCTCTCCACCTTCCCAACGTCCCCTTCTCACCTCATGCCTTTCCTCACACATCCGTCAATCTCTTCTCTCTTTCACCTTCCCGTCCTCCTCCTCTTCCTCTGGGCAAATAAACAAAGGTGATATGCATGACCCACTGAGAGCGTGTGCTGGGGGACAAAGACCATGAGAAGACCTTTTTCCTCCTCCTCCTCCTCCTTCCTCCTCCTCCTCCTCTCCTCTTCCTCTTCCTCCTCCTCTCCCCTCCTCCTCTCTCCTCCTCCTCCTCCTCCCCTCCCTCCTCTCTCTTCCTCTTTCCT
>JACEEZ010011649.1:97500-117500 GCA_016584305.1 Chionoecetes opilio
ATATATCACTCTGGCCAGACGTTCACGAGGAGCCGAGAAAATATGGAGTGTTTTGAAAATATATGTATATTTGTATGCATTCAGGTGAAAGTGATATTTTAGGGAGGGGAGGAATAGTTTAGTGAAGGGTGTGGTAGAGGGATATGAGATGTGGGTGGATGTGGAGGGTGATAAGACACACACACACAGAGAGAGAGTGAGAAATAGAGAGAGAGAGAGAGAGAGAGAGAGAGAGAGAGGAGAGAAGAGAGAGAGAGAGAGAGAGAGAGAGAGAGAGAGAGAGAGAGAGAGAGAGGAGAGAGAGAAGAGAGAGAGAGAGAGAGAGAGAGAGAGAGAGAGGCGTCAAAATCTACTACTTTATTTGATAGATACGCAAAAAAAAAACACAATTAAAGGTGAAACTAGGGGGCGGGTACTCAGTAGAGCGCATACCTCCGCCCGAATATTTCATCAATTGGTTGCCATGGCAACACTTGTCAATAGATTTCATCCAAAAATAAATCAGTTCTTCCTTATACCAAATAGACTTGGTATACCGAGTTTGGTTCAAATCTATTCGTAACTTCTTGAGAAATCCTGTACACTAACAAACAGACAGACAGACAGACAGATCGGGGTGAAAACATAACCCCTCCAACTTCGTTGGCGGAGGTAAATATTATTCAGACAAGGGGGGGGGGGGGGGGGCACTCAGTAGAGCGCATACCTCCGCCCGAATATTTCATCAATTTGGGTTTCCATGGCAACAGTTTGTGATAGATTTTTTTTTAATGTATTTTTTTTTTTTATTATATATATATATATATATTATATATATATTAATATATATATAATATATTATATATATATATAAAATAATATCTATATATATATATATTATAAAATATTATATATCTATATATAATAAAATAGCGAAAGTGTGTCTGTCTGTGTGGCTGTCTGTCTGTCTGTCTGTCTGTTTTGTGTGTGGTATAGGTTCCGCCCCCGTGGGGCCAATCACCTCATATGGCACCAATTTTTGGGAACCGGGTTGACCAGGGGGAAAGGGCATAAGCCCACTTATGAGAGATTCGATCACTTCTTTTTTTTTTTTTTTTTTAGCAGCCTATTAGCGATAATTTTGAAAAAAAAAGTGGGTTGCGAGAATTGAGGAAAAACCCTTTATGTAGGGTGATGGGTAATGGGTGAGTGAATGGGTGGGGGGATGGGTAATGGGGGGTGGGGTGATGGGGTGAGTGAATGGGTGGGGGGTGAGGGTGGGGGTGATGGGGGAGGGTGAGGGAATAGGTGGGGAGTGATGGGTAATGGTAAATATAAGCGAAAGTGTGTCTGTCTGTCTTTCTGTCTGTGTGTGTGTGTGTGTGGGGTGTGTGTGTGTGTCTGGTATAGGTTTCCCCCCCTGTGGCGCAATCACCTATATGAAACATTTTTGGAACCGGGTTGACCAGGGAAGGTTTTAAGCCCATTTATGAGATGATCCGATCACTTTTTTTTTTTTTTTAGCAGCCTATTAGCGATAATGTTGAAAAAAAGTGGGTTGCGAGAATTGAGGAAACCTTGATGTAGGGTGATGGGGAAGGGTGAGTGAATGGGGGGTGATGGGTAAAGGGTGTGGGGTGATGGGTGAGTGAAGGGGGGGGGTGATGGGGTTGGGGGTGTGGTGATGGGTGAGGGAATAGGTGGGGGTGATGGGGAATGGTAAATATAAGCGAAAGTGTGTCTGTCTGTCTGTCTGTCTGTGTGTGTGTGTGGTGTGTGTCTGGTATAGGTTCCGCCCCCGTGGCGCAATCACCTCATATGGCACATTTTTTGGGAAACCCGGGGTTGACCAGGGGGAAAGGTTTTTTAAGCCCAATTATGAGAGCCCCGTCACTTTTTTTTTTCTTTTTGCAGTTTTTAGCGAAAATTTGTAAAAAAAGGGGGTTTGGGGAAAAATTGGGGAAACCTTGATTGGGGTTGAGGGGAAAGGGGGGAGTAAATGGGGGGGTGTGGGAAATGGTTGGGGGGTGAGGGTGAGTGAATGGGGGGGGGGTGAGGGTTTGGGGGGTGAGGGGGTGAGGGGGGAGGGAAAGGGGGGGGGAGGGGTAATTAAAATAATTAAGCAAAAAGTGTGTTGTCTGTCTGTTGCTGTCTGTCTGTCTGTCTGCCCTGCTGTGTGGTGGTGTGTTGGTATGGGTTTTCCCCCCCCCCGTGGCGAAAACACTCATATGGCCTTTTTTGGAATCAGGTTGACCAGGGGAAGGTCATAAGCCCCTTAGGGAATGATCCACCCTTTGTTTTTTTTTTCTTTTTTTTTAGCACCTATTGCGAAAATTTGTGAAAACAAAATTGGGTTGAGAAAATTTGGGAACCCTTTGATTAGGGGATGGGTATGGGTGGGGAAATGGGTGGGGGATGGTAGGGTGGGGGGTGATGGGTGAGTGAATGGGTGGGGGGTGAGGGGGTTGGGGGGTGATGGGTGGGGGGAAAGGGGGAGGGTGATGGGAATGGGTGAGTGAAGGGTGTGTTGAGGGGTTGGGATGGTAAAGGGGTGGGGGGTGGGGTAAGGGGTATGGGGGGTGGGGGTGATGGTTGGGGGGTTTTTGGGTGACGGGTGGGGAATAGGGGGGGGGGTGATGGGTAATGGGGAGTGAATGGGGTTGGGGTGGGGTAGGGGTGGTGAAGGGTGGGGGGGATGGAAATGGGTGAGTGAAAGGGGTGGGGGGTGGGGGAAATGGGTGAGTGAAGGGGGGGGAATACATCATTTCTAAAACCCATGATTTCGGAAGTTAAAAGGGGCTATTGGAGAGCCCATGTTTGGGGGGGCCAAAGGGCCCACCAAAAAGGGTGGGGGGCCAAAGGGCCCCCAAATGCCTCCGCAGAGAAACCCAAAAATTCGCCGGAGGGGGCTTTGCGCTAGTTATATATATATGCCTCAGTTAGGCATACTCCGCCCGAATTGTCCATCAATTGGTTGCCTTTGGAAACATTGTCAATAGATTTCACCAAAATTAATTCATTTTTCCCTTATACCAATAGATTTGGGTATCCCGAGTTTGGTCCAAATCATTCGTAACTTTTCGAGAAAACCTGTACACTAACAAACAGACAGACAGACAGACAGACAGACAGATCGGGGTGAAAACATAACCCTCCAACTTCGTTGGCGGAGGTAAATATTATAATACTAAACATGAAACATATAAACTTATGAAAATATCAAACAAAATACAAAGACAGATCAAAACAAACAATTTTGAACTTATTTGGGTTTCCCCAGAATCAACATACACACACACACACGATTTTCTTATTTTTTTTAACAGAGGGTAGCCAAGCAACAAGAATTAATTATACTAGAAAGAAGATTTTTACAAGGCATGAAGGGGACACAGGATAAGCGTGTTCGTGCATGGGGTGTGTGGCATGTTGCTGCGATTGGTAGGTGATTGAGTGCATGTGTGAGGGTGGTGGTGGTGGTGGTGGGGGTGAGGTGGTGGTGGTGGGGGTGGTGGTGGTGGTGGTGGTGGTGGTGAGGGTGGTGGTGGTGGTGGTGGTGGTGGTGGTGGTGGTGGTGGTGGTGGGGCCAATAGGAAAGTGGAATAAGAAAGATTGTGGTAAAGGGGAAATACCAGAGAGAGAAGAGAGAGAGAGAGAGAGAGAGAGAGAGAGAGAGAGAGAGAGAAAAAAAAAATATTGATATTGATATATTTATTTGGCAGTATATATACATCGTGCAGGTTTAATTTGTCAGTACATGAATGCCCGGGTCCATTGCGCAGTGCTCTTAGAGGCCCCATGGAGAATATTTGATTGTGAGCTGACAAAAAAAAAATCTTTACTAAATACCCTAATAATTAAAGAAAACATGAAATATTACACAGGTATAAATAATAATGCCAGGATAAATAATAAAACCACTACCCAATGAAATACTAACACTAAACATTATACGTACTATTTACACTCATAAGAACGTTCACAAAAAATATACTTGAAAATATAGATAAACATGTCAACATATATTTAAAATCTAATACATAAACCTAATATATACACACACAAAAAAACTACAAATAATCATCGAGCATATTTTTCTTTATTTTTGCTTTCAACGAATTTTTGGTGTTAGCAGATCTGAATTGTTGTGGAAGTTGGTGCCACAGATGCGTCCCTCTATACAAAATACATTGTTGTGCATGACTAGTCCGGAAACGAGGAATGAGGAGTTGGTTAGCATGTCTAATTTATTCCTATTTTAATTGAAAGCCACTGTTTTATAAATATGAATGAGAGTTATACCAATAAAAGTTTGTAAAATANGGAAAAAAAAAGGGGGGTTCCGGGTGGGGGGGGGGAAAAAGTTTTAAAAAACCCCGGAGAAAAAATAACCCCTGACCCTTGCCCCCCTTGACCCCCCCAGGCCCCCCCTCCCCCCCCCTCCTCTTCCCAACACTCCCCTCATTGATCCCCTCACCTCCCCTCCCCCCCTGAGGCACCCCTTCCCCTCGCTATTCTCTCAGGCCACCAAACCCCCGGATGCTCCTTTTCACTTTCCATCCCCTTTCCTTCCTCTCCTCTTTCCTGTCCCTCCCTTCTCCTCTCTTTTCTTCTCTGTTGCGTTCCTCATGCCTCGTCTTTTGTTTCGTTATTTTCTGTTTTTTTAATCTTTTTGTTGTTGATTTTGTTTTCTTTTTATTTGCGGTTCATATAAATTGTAGATTTGATGTTTTCTCTCTATTTTTTTTTTCTCTCTCTCCCTCTCTCCACCTTTCCCAACGTCCCCTTCTCACCTCATGCCTTTCCTCACACATCCGTCAATCTCTTCCTCCTCTTTCACCTTCCCGTCCTCCTCCTCTTCCTCCTGGGCAAATAAACAAAGGTGATATGCATGACCCACTGAGAGCGTGTGCTGGGGGACAAAGACCATGAGAAGACCTTTTCCTCCTCCTCCTCCTCCTCCTCCTCCTCCTCCTCCTCTTCCTCTTCCTCTTCCTCTTCCTCCTCCTCCCCTCCTCCTCCTCCTCCTCCTCCTCCTCCCCTCCTCCTCCTCCTCTTCCTCTTCCTCTTCCTCCTCCTCCTCCTCTTCCTCTTCCTCTCCTCTTCCTCCTCCTCCTCCTCCTCGCATTAAAGCAAACGCCTTGTAAGGACCATCGTCGTTGCTGTTTGGTTTCCTTTGTATCCTTTGAATCCTCCTCCTCCTCCTCCTCCTCTCCTCCTTTTCCTCCTCCTCCTCCTCCTCCCTTCCCCTCCTCCTCCTCTTCCTCCCTCCTCCTCCTCCTCCTCCTCCTCCTCCTCCTCTCCTCCTCCTCCTCCTCCGTCAGACAGAGACAGGCAGACGTACGGATAAGGTGAGTCATCAATATATCAGCACTGATAACGCAGACCCTCATTATAGAGCGATAAAAGAGACAGCTCGGCATCACGACCCTGTAGCTTATGCGAAATATCATCAGTAAAGAAGGAAAAGGCATGTTATCTTATCCTGAAGGCAAGGTGAACATATTGTTATCAGAGGAGCAATATAAAAAGAAAAGACCCCCGAAAAAGATCAATAAAAAGGAGCAATATAAAAAGGAAGGAATAAAAGGAGCAATATAAAAAAGAAAAAAACCCGAAAAAGATAAATAAAAAGGAGCAATAAAAAAAGGAAGGAATTAAAGGAGCAATAAGAAAAGTAAAGACCCCCCAAAAAAATCAATAAAAAGGAGCAATATAAAAAAGGAAGGAATAAAAGTAGCAATAAAAATAGAAAAGACCCCCAAAAAAGATCAATAAAAAGGAGCAGTAGAAAAAAGGAAGGAATTAAAGGAGCAATAAAAATAGAAAAGACCCCCAAAAAAGATCAATAAAAAGGAGCAATATAAAAAAGGAAGGAATTAAAGGAGCAATAAGAAAAGAAAAGACCCCCAAAAAAATTCAATAAAAAGGATAAGTAAAAAAAAGGAAGGAATAAAAGGAGTAATAAATAAAGAAGAAAACATGAAAAAACAAAAACAAAAAAGAATCTGAACAAGGCGTCTCAAAAAAGTTATGGTGATGGGTGTAAAAAACAAGCGGCTATGTATATGAGGTGAAGCGTCCGAGGTTCTTTAATTAAGTCAAGTGAAGTGATGAGGTGTGAGATGAGGCTTGAGGAGTGAGGAGAGATGAGGCAAAAACGAGGCACGGGATGAAACGTAAAAAAAAGTGAAAGAAATTAAACTGCCAACAAGAGTAAGAAACAAGTGTGCCTCATTACGCCGCGATGACACAATTAATTACACAGATAAAAGGCCAACCTGAGCAGGGGAAGTGCCTCATTATAGCGCGGGGGGGGGGGCAGTAATGAAGGGGGCGCCGCGCCAGCCCACTAACCTTACAGAGGGGCGAAGGGCGATGCTGATGGGCCGTTGCAGGACACACTCCTTAATGCAGGCCAAGACCCCCCCCCCCCCCACCACACAGCCACACACAACTCTCTCTCTCTCTCTCTATCCTCTCGGCCCCTCTCGTCTCTCCTCTCTCTCTCTCTCTCTCCCTCTCTCTCGTCTCTCTCGTCCTCTCTCTCCCTCTCATCTCTCATCTCTCTCTCTCTCTCTCCTCTCTCTCTCTCTCTCTCGTAACCACGCTGCAGCATCAATGGGCACATATCAGTAAGGTCGGTGTTATACAAATAAAAAAGATCAAAATTTTAAAATATGCGATGCAAAGTCCAATCAGAAAATTTATATAAAGACTTCAAGGAAAATCACTCATGCACGAACACACCCAAGGGAATAAAGACAGCAATGCTGAATTAGCAAAGTGAAAAGTAATGAAAAAGAGTGTGATCCAATTGGAAGGTAATGAAACGGTCACAAACGCCCGCCTCCTCCCTCCATGACACGTGCAGACTGGTCATAATGAGGCAGCGGCGGAGCTTAATTGACAGCCGACGACCGGTGAGTGACGGGATCGGTGAGTGAGACGGGCAGTGAGATTAAGGGGGGACTATAGGGTCAATGGGCTGACCTTTACCTTAATCTAAACAAAGGGCAAGATGATTGATGATGGCGTTGATGATGATGAGAATGATGATAATAATGTTGATAACAATTTAAAAAAAATATTGATAATAATAATGATAATAATGCTAGTAAATACTGATGATGATAACAACATATAAATAATAGTATGATATTATATAATATAATCTAAAAGAATAAATGTTAATGATATAATGATAGTAATATTGATAGTAATGTTTATAGTAATGATAGCAGCATAATAAAACAATAATAATATAATGATGATAATGATATAGTAATGTAAAATCGTTTTCTAGTTTGGTTTTCGTTTTGACGAGGAGTTTCCAGGTCAAAGTTAAAATTTCATTTCTTTCCCTTTTAATGCTTTTCTCTTCTTCCTCACTTAGTCACGAATTTCTTCTGCCCCCCCCCCCCCCCCCCCCCTCTCTCTCTCTCTCTCTCTCTCTCTCTCCTCATCTCTCTCTCCTCTCCTGTCGTCTCTCTCTCTCTCTCTCTCCTCTCCTCTCTCTCCTCTCTCTCCTCTCTCTCGTCTTCCTCTCTACTCTCTTTCTCTATTCTCTCTCTCTCCTCTCTCTCTCTCTCTCTCTCTCTCCAATCGTCATCTCCTCTCTCTCTCCTCTCTCTCTCTCTCTTCCCTCTCTCTCTCTCTCTCTCTCTCTCATCTTCTCTCTCCCTCTCTCTTTCTCTCTCTCTCGTCTCATCTCTATCTCTCTCTCTTATCTCTCTCTTCCTCGCTCTCTCTCCTCTCTCTCACACAACACACATTTGCCACCACTCGACAAATCACTATATTTTTTTCCTGCAGTTCGGATATTAGCTTCATCATGAAAGTTTTACGCAAGGTTTTGGCATGAGTAGTAGGGATGGAGGATATGAGTAGTAGTGAACGCATGCGGCACCGGTCGCCACGCCTCATGCCACGCCCTCATCCCACTGCCCACGCCAGGCACGAGCGAGTTCACATCAAAGGGCTCCTCGCTTATATGACACGTAAATAACTGTGTTTGAAGGGATAAATATGAACGTTTTGAGACTAGTTTTGGCCCTCCCTCCGTTTCCTTCCCTCCCCTCCCTCCCTTCACCTCTCCCTTCCTTCCCTGCCACCCTTCCCTTTTCTTGCCCTTCCTCCCTTCATTTCTCTCGATATATTTCCTCCATCATGCCACCATCCCTCCCTCCCTCCCACCCACACAACACGTCCCTGGCGCGCGCACACACACACACACACACACACACACACACACACACACACCACACACACACAACACCACACACACACACACACACACCCACACACACACACCACACACACACACGAACATCACGCCCAACATGTTCCCTTCACCTCCGTCCCTCAATCGCCACCCGGTCACCTCCTTCCCCGTCACCTGTCCCCCATGAGTCACCCGGGCAGCGTCACAACACCTGGTGCCCACCGCTAGTGAAGTATGGGCGGGACAAGGTAGTCGGGAAGGTCCCCTCCCAAGTGTTGTTTCACCAGACTGCCTTCCTCGCCTGTCTTGGTTTTATATGTGAATTCCTACAGTTGGTATTTACAGGTTACAGGCTATTAAATACAGGTTACCATTTGCAGATCCATATTTCGGGTTGTTATTACCGGTGTTATGTTTACAGGTTTCTCAGCAGATCCGACACTAGTTACAGGCTGTGGAATGCATGCGCTTGTTATGTGTTTGTTTGTGAGCCGATGGCAGGTTAGGACAACAAGAGTTTGAACATTGTAACATACGTTATACAATGTAAGTAACAAATCACACTTATTTTCAAATGAATCTCTGAACAAATAGTTTTTTGACGCAATAGCAATCACGAAACTGGATTTTTCGACAGTTCTAGTCGCTGGCAGCCTCGCCTGGAGTTGATTTTACAAGAAAGAAAGAATAGCTGTTCACAAGGACTCTTCCATCATGACTCAATACAAGCGTGTGGCAGTGAAGGAGGCTCGCCGTCCAGCAGGTGCGTAATGCAGGGCGCGCAAGACTCGGTCATCATCACCCTGCGTTTCATCCTTTGCCACTTTCGATTAAAAAATGGGTGCACAAAAACTCATAAATTGTTTCTTAGTCTCGGCTGTTATTCTGGTGATGACAACGTGAGAGGCAAGACACTGGCTGGCCACTGTTAGGGCACTGTGTAGGTAGAGATTATATTACTGTTAAAAACATATGCTCTAATGCCCTAAAACACGTCTGAATCAATGTGTGTACCTGTTTACTGTATTAGTTCGAGCACAGGCGAACTACAGGGCAGGATACCATGCGATACCTGGATGGCGACAGTCAGGACGACCCCCGGCATGCCTTACGCGCCGCCGGCTGCGGGTCAACGGCGGGACGCGCGACGACCCTCGTGAACACGTTAACAGTCTGGCAGTGTTCCATTTCTTTCTCCAGAGTTCGGTGTGAACCCGATCTGTGGTGTGTGTGTGTGTTGTGTGTGTGGGTGTGTGTGTGTGTCTGTGTGTGTGTGTGTGTGTGTGTGTGTGTGTGTGTGTGTTTGTGTGTGCGTGTGCTTCGTCCAAGGCAATACCCGAGTAGCGGCGCCCACCAGCCACCTCTCGTCCATAAACCCGAAGTCGCACCAAGAAGATGACTCACTGTTTATTTGTGTGGATTATCAGGTGCTTCTATAACACTCCACGCACGGAAACCTACACAAAATACCTTTGTCAATGCTCCCCCAAGTTTGTTAACGTATCATAAATCTGAAAGAGAATTACGCATGCATTGTAAAATTTCTTTGGATGCTATTCGAACTCCCCCACAATGCTCTAAACATAAGTATCCTAACCCTTACTTTGGAGAACTACCATCTGAGCTGACGAAGTATTTGTCTTTCCCTGAGCACCCCGATGAGCGGCGCCCACGGGAGGCAATCGCTAGGGCTTAGGGGGGGGGGGGGGGCTTAGGGGGGGGGGCGAGGAAACGATCCAGGGCTTCTGCGTTGAATGTAATGGCATCAAGGGGAGAGAAAGGACGTAGGTAATACAGTTCCAGGTAAAGGCGAAACGGGGGTCACATCTAGGTATACATATATCCTCGGGCCAGACGTTCACGAGGAGCCAAAAATATGGAGTTTTTGAAAATTATGTATATTTTTATCATTCAGGTGAAAAAGATATTTTAGGGAGGGGAGGAATGTTTGTGAGGGTGGGTAGAGGGATTGAGATGTGGGGGGGATGTGGGGGGTGATAACACACACCACAGAGAGAGAGTGAGAAAAAGAGAGAGAGAGAGGAGGAGAGAGAGAGAGAGAAGGGAGAAAAGAGAGAGAAGAGAGAGAGAAGGAGAAGGCGTCAAATCTAACTTATTTGTAGTAGCAAAAAAAAACACAATTAAAAGGGGAACAGGGGGCGGGGACTCGTAACCGGGACACCTCCGCCCGAATATTTCATCAATTTGGTTGCCATGGTAACATTTTTCAAAGATTTTATCCAAAAATAAATCATTCTTCCTTAAAACCAAAAAAGACTTGGTATACCGAGTTTTTGGTTTTAAATCTATTTTTAAATTTTGAAACCCGTACACTAAAAAACAGACAGCGACAGACAGTCGGGGTGAAAAAAAACCCCTTAACTTCATTGGCGGAGGTAAATATAATTCGACAGGGGGGGGGGGCACTCATAGAGCGATACCTCCCCCCCGAATATTTCATCAATTGGTTGCCATGGAAACATTGTGATTCGTTTTTAAAAAAAAAAAAGTAAAAGAAAAAAAAAAATTATAATATATATATATATATATATATATTATATAAAAAAAATTATATATAAAATATATATATATATATATTATAATAATATATTATAATAAATATATAATATATATATTATTTTATATATATATATATAATATATATATAATATAATTTTTTATTAATATATATATATACGTATATCACTCAGTATGAGCGCATCGTCCGCCCGAATTGTCCTCAATTGTTGCCATGGAAACGTTGTCAATAGATTTCATCCAAAAATTTTTTCAGTTTTTTCTTACCAAATAGACTTGGTAACCGAGTTTGGGGGCCAAATCTATTCGTAATTTTTTTGAAAAAACCTGAAACTAAAACAACAGACGACAGCAGTCGGGGGTAAAAACAAAATCCTCCAAATTTCGTTGCGGAGGTAAATATTTTAAAAACTAAACATGAAAAAAATAAACTTTGAAATTCAAAAAAAAAACAAAACAGATCAAAAAAAAATTTTTTAAATTATTTGGGTTTCCCCCCGAAACAACATACACACACACACCCCGATTTTTTTTTTTTTTAAAAGGGGGTGCCAAGCAAAAAGAATTAATTATCTGAAAGAAGAATTTTTTAAAACCATGAAGGGAAAACAGAAAAAGCGTGTTTGGCTGGGGTGTGGCAGTTCTGCGATTGGTGGTGATTGAGTCAGGTGAGGGGGGGTGGTGGTGGGGTGGGTGAGGGTGGTGGTGGTGGTTGGTGGTGGTGGTGGGGGTGGTGGGGTGGTGGTGAGGGTGGTGGGGGTGTGGGGTGGGGTGGTGGGACCAATGGAAAGTGGAAAAAAAAAGATTTGGTAAAGGGAAATACCAAGGAGAGAGAGAGAGAAAGATAAAGGGGAGAGAGAGGAGAAAAAAAAAATTATTGATATTATTTTTATTTGGCAGTAATATAATCGGCAGGTTTAATTTGTCAGTACTGAATGCCCGGGGCCGAGCAGTGCTCTAGAGGCCCCCCTGGGGAAAATTTTTATTTTGGACTGACAAAAAAAAAACTTTTCAAATACCCTAATATTAAAGAAAAAAAAATATTCACAAGTAAATAATAATCCAGGTAAAAAAATAAAACCATACCCAATGAAAAACTAACACTAAAATTATCGACTATTTACACTCATAAGAACGTTTAAAAAAAATATACTTGAAAAAAATAGAAAACAGTAACATTATTTAAAATCTAATACATAACCTAAAATAATTTCACCCAAAAAAAAATACAATAATCTCGGCATATTTTTTTTATTTTTGCTTTCAACAATTTTTGGTGTTAGCAGTCTGAATTGTTGTGGAAGTTGGGGCCCCAAGCGTCCCTCTATAAAAATACATTGTTGTGCATGACTTCCGGAAAAGAGGGAAAGAGGAGTTGGTTGCATGTCTAATATTTATTCATGATTTTTAAAATTGAAAGCCCCCTGTTGTTATAAATATAAAAGGAGTTTTAAAACCCAAAAAATAAGTTTGTAAAGTTATAATTTTGAACTTTAAAAATTGTGTTCACTGAAAAATTCGTTTGTGTGATCGTAACGGCCAAGAAGAGATGGTTTCTTAGAAACTTGTTTTGCATAACGAAGAGACTATCTATTAAAGTTTTATTTGCCCCACCCATAGAGATGCACAGTATAAAAGATGAGGGTAAACTATTGAAAATATATTTGTTTCAGGGTGTCGATGTTACAGTGTTCCCGAATTTTTGTACAGGAGAGAGAGAGAGAGAGAGAGAGAGAGGAGAAGAGAGATAGGAGAGAGAGAGAGGAGAGGGAGAGAGAGAGAGAGAGAGAGAGAGAGAGAGAGAGAGAGAGAGAGATGAGAGAGAGAGAGGAGAGAAGGTGAGAGCAGGGGGACAAACACGGAGACAAAAGAGAAAGAAATATAAGTTTTCTGCATTTCTTCTCTCCATCATTCATACTTTCACCATTTACTTTACTCTATTTTTCTGACACCCTCCTCCTCCCTCCTCCTTCTCCTCCTCCTCCTCCTCCTCCCCTCCTCCCCCCTCCTCCTCCTCCCCCCCCTCCTCCTCCTCCTCCCCCTTTCCTCCTCCTCCTCCTCTTCCTCCTCCCTTCCTTTTCCCTCCTCCCTCCCTCTGCTATTTCAAGGAATTCAAAAACCTTTCCTTTCCACTCTCCAAGCCTCTTCCTGTTTCTCCAGTTGTCTCTTCACCTCCACAACTCTCTCTCTCTCTCTTTTCCTCTCTCTCTCTCTCCTCTCTTCCTCTCTCCTCTCTCTCTCCTCTCTCTCTTCTCTCTCTTCCCCTCTCTCTCTCTCTCTCTTTTCTCCCCTCCTCTCTCTCTCTCTCTCCTCTCTCCTCGTCTCCTCTCTCTCTCTCTCTCTCTTCTCTCTCCCCCAGAGCGCCCCATACCTACCAATCCTCTCCTCTTTCTTCTTCACTTCCTCTCCTCCTCCTCCTCCTCCTCCTCCTCCTCCTCCTCCTCCTCCTTCTCCTCTCTCCCTCCTCTTCTTGCTCCTCCACCTTGTCTTTCCTCTCTTGAGTCCATTAGAATAGAAGACAACATATGAAAGGAAAAAAAACCTGAAGCCTATAAAACAGTCGAGATGTTCTGAGATAAGCCAGTTTTGTCCTTCATTAATTCAAAGGATTCGTGTAACTTCACTCAGGTGTGTGTGTGTGTGTGTGTGTGTGTGTGTGTGTGTGTGTGTGTGTGTGTGTGTGTGTGTGTGTGTGTGTGTGTGTGTGTGTGTGTGTGTGTGTGTTCATTCAGGGGGATAATGGCGCGTCTCAAGAGAAATATTTTTTTTATGTATTTTTGTTAGTAAACATATATTTCATTTTTTTCTTTTCAGTTCGAGTGGAGTCGTTTGTGGAAGAGGGAAGAGAGGAGATGGAGGCATGGAAAGGGAGGAAGGGATGGAGGAGAAAGAGGAAGGGAGGGAGAGGGGGGCGATGAGAGTGTTAAGGAGAGGATAGGTAGACAGTGCGGTGGAGAAGATGGTAAAGAATGTGTGTGTGTGGGGTGGGGTGGTGTGTGTGTGGGTGTGTGTGGTGTGTGTGTGTGGGGTGTGTGTGGTTTTTTGGGTGTGGTGTGTGTGGTGTGTGTGTTTTGTGTGTGGGGTGTGTGTGTGTGTGTTTTGGTGTGTGTGTGTGTGGTGTGTGTCTGTGTCTGTGTGTGTATGTATCATTTTGTAGTGTAGTGTAGAGTAGTGGAGAGAGAGAGAGAGAGAGAGAGAGAGAGAGAGAGAGAGAGAGAGAGAGAAAGAGAGAGAGAGAGAGAGACCCAAGAGTTGACCTAATGTGGCTGAGGGTCATCTGAGTCACTCGTTGCCCGTATCAACAATTAAACTTCGGCTGTAAAACAATCCGGCAATAGGTCGCCATTATACCCGGACGTAAAAGACCAATTTGTCTCAATAAAAGAAAAGAAGAAAGAGAAAGAGACCAGAAAAGGACAAAAAAGTTCCATTTCAACTTATACTAAAATTGTAAAAAGAATACACTTCAAAGTATTTTATTTCACTTGAGAATAGTTCAAAAGGAAAAATTGTTTGAACTTCACCTTGATAAGTATTCTTTTAAAAGTTCAAAGGAAATGAAGACGAGGCTATCCACTGTAATGAGAGAATTATTCATTTGGCATTAATCGAGAAGAGGAGGAGGAGGGGAGAGGAGGAGGGGAGGGAGGAGGAGGAGGAGGAGGAGGAGGAGGAGGAGGGGAGGAGGAGGGGAGGAAGGAGGAGGAGGAAGGAGTGGGAGGAGGAGTACACATAGGAATACACATAGAAATAACAGACACCAGGAGAGCTATTGGTCCATAACTAGGGTATCTGTTGAACTACATACTACTAACTATCAACTACATGTAAGAGGACAGTTGGAAAATGATACCATGTCCTAAAGAAGATAGGAACATGGAAGTTTCATAGTGAAGAATGATGGGGATGTGAAATATACTAACTACAACTACCCTAACACTAATCGACCCGGGGGGACTATAATATGAATTCGCAGGGCACTATCAATACCCATTTACTTTACAGTGCGCGTCAAGCCTGTTTTTAAATGTAGTTATTGTGCTGGCTTCGACAACATTTGAGGAGGAGGAGGAGGAGGAGGGTGTTGGGTCATAACTTCAAATTAAAGGGCTCATAGGTAGGAGAGAGAGAGAGAGAGAGAGAGAGAGAGAGAGAGAGAGAGAGAGAGAGAAGGGGAGAGAGAGAAAAGAGAGAAAATGAGAGAGAGAGAGAGAGAGAGAGAGGGGAAGAGAGAGAGAGGAGAGAGAGGGGGAGAGAGAGAGAGAGAGGAAGGAAGGATGATTCTTCCATGTTCCATCTTCTTCCACCCTGGGCGTTATTAGAAAAATGTTGCGCCACCACGGGGGTGTTTCCAATCATCGGAGCCCGAAAGTGAAAAAAATATCCTCCAGGCGCTATTGGCTCAAAAATAAAAATTAATATAATAGATAAACATAATAGTCCCATGGTAGTACATTATGTCTTACTAATAGTCCCATGGTAGTACATTATGCCTTACTAATAGTCCCATGGTAGTACATTGTGTCTTACTAATAGTCCCATGGTAGTACATTATGCCTTACTAATAGTCCCATGGTAGTACATTATGTCTTACTAATAGTCCCATGGTAGTACATTATGTCTTACTAATAGTCCCATGGTAGTACATTATGTCTTACTAATAGTCCCATGGTAGTACATTATGTCTTACTAATAGTCCCATGGTAGTACATTATGTCTTACTTATAGCCCCAGGTAGTACTTATGTCTTACTAAACCCCATGGTAGTAACATTATTCTTACAAAATAGCCCCATGGTGTCATTAGGTTTACTAAAGTCCCAGGGTATACATTATGTTTTAAAATATCCCATGTATACATTGTGTCTTCTAATGTCCCATGGAGTACATTATGTCTTACTAATGCCCCCAGGGTAGTAAAATTATGTCTTACTTATATCCCAGGTAGTATTTTATTTTTACTAATAGCCCCAGGGTAGTACTTATGTCTTATAATACCCCAGGTAGTACATTATGTCTTACTAATAGTCCCAGGTAGTCATTATGTCTTCCAAATCCCATGGTAGTACATTAGCCTTCTAATAGCCCATGGTAGACTTATGTCTTATAATATCCCGGGTATACATTATGTCTTACTAATAGTCCCTGGTGTACATTAGTCTTACCAAAGTCACATGGTAGTACATTATGTCTTACTATGTCCCAGGGGACTTAGTCTTACCAATACCCCCGGGTAGAATTATGCTTACTAATACCCCCCTGGTAGTACTTATGCTTACTAATAGTCCCATGGTATAATTAGTCTTACAAAGTCCCCATGGTAGTACTTTTCTTACCTAGTCCCGGGTAGTAATTATGTCTTACTAATGTCCCTGGTAGAAATTAGCTTATAAATCCCGGGTAGACATTATGTCTTCTAATAGCCCCCAGGGGTATACATTATTCTTACCAAAACGTAAACCTTTCAAACCAAATAAAGGGCGGCGAGCAAGTAAAAAAAACTTTTCCATTAAGTTCCTCAAATAACGCCGCTGATGAAGAAAACGGGTTGAGCGACGAGTGACATAGACAGAGGGCCCATGAAACGATACCCCAAGGTCATTAATTGTCTCAATTTTACATTCATGCATCATGACCACCGACCCGACGTCTACATATCAACACGCAACAATTTTTTCTTTCTGACGCCGGGCGCCCCCCCCACCACCACCATCACCACCCCCAATTACCAACCCCCCTCATTTAAAGTTAATTTCTGGATCTCCACCACCACCACCACAACAGCTACTACCACAAAAACTTTAAAACCACAAATACCTCCACCAACAATTATATAATTTATCGTCATTTATATAATTGTGAAATTCAGAGAGAGAGAGAGAGGAGAGAGAGAGAAAAGAGAGAGAGAGAGAGAGAGAGGGGAGAGAGAGAGAGAGGAGAGAGAGAGAGAGAGAGAGAGAGAGAGGGAGGGGGGGGGGGGGAGCCTTGCAGACCCCCCACCGTCCCTCTTTCAGCTCACTGCGGAGAAGACAAGACGAAAACTGTCTCGAGGGTTGGTAACTCGGGCAAGCAGGGAACCATTTGCATAATTATCTTGCTGTGCGCGCTCGTGGCCACAACCTCTCGTTCTGCCCCCCCCAACCCCCCTCTGTGCTGTGTGTGACTCATGCCCCGACACCGCCAGGGCACTCGGAGACTCACTGACTCACCGGCACAGGTCGTCGACTAACACTCCCGCCAGTCAACTCTCTCTCGCCTTCCCTGCCCTCAAGAGTCGCCAGGTCAGGACTCGCCGCCCTCTACTTGTCAATTTGAAGTCATATTTTTGTTCGTGTTTCTCTTGCAGTCTGAATTTTCTACTCCTTTCTCCTCTCTCTCTCTCTCTCTCTCTCTCCTCTCCTCTCTCTCTCCCTCTCTCTCTCTCGCTCTCTCTCCCCCTCTGCTCTCTTCCTCTCCTCTCTCTCTCTCTCTCTCTGACCGGTTTCTCGATTTAGTTTGGTATTTCCGTAAACAATATTTCTTTTAACTCTGCACTTCCTTCGCCGCTTTCGCTCACCTTATTAAAGTTAAAGTCTCCGAATATATCTTTTATCTCCCTCTCTGCAGCTCAGTCTAACCTTACTTCGTTTATGTCTACAATTCAGTCTTGTTCCCCCTCCTCGGTGCCTCAAGACACAGAGGGAAGGCACGCGCGGGTACTGGCAAGACCTCTATAGTCTAAGATATCGAGGTCTTGGGTACTGACTGCACAGACTCGCCCGGACGCACTCAGGTGGACTTTCTGTTGGCGTACCGGTGTGGAGGAATGTGTGTGTGTGTGCGTGTGTGTGTGTGTGTGTGTGTGTGTGTGTGTGTGTGTGTGTGTGTGTGTGTGTGTGTGTGTGTGTGTGAGTGTGTGTGTGTGTTTCCAGCCAGTATTGATTTAAAGGGATGGAGGGGGGGAGGGGTAGAGGGATGGGAGGGGAGCGTCCACACCTCGTAATCTTAGCGGGACAAATGCTGTGTTTCTCCTGAAGGGTGAGTATTTGGGGGGTTTGGAGGGGTGAGCAGGGGCAAGGAGCGGTGCGGGGGGGGTTGCTAAATGACAGGGGCCGCGTTCCTCATGTGTGTTATTTGGGTGTAATCTTTAAATGGACGAGGTGGCTATGGGGCCCGACGCTCCTAGGGGCGACAGGAGGCAAAAAGTACGAGATGTTTTATGCTGTATCATTATTTTTTCTCCCCTTCTCCTTTCTTCCCTTTTCCTTCTATTCTTTCCCCTCCCTCTCCCCCTCCTTCCCCTCACCCTCCTCTTCCTACTCCTTCCTCTTCCCTTCCCCCTTCTTCCTCTAAGTGCGTGAGTATTTTAGGAAACATCACTCTTCACATAAAACATTTTTCCTTTTTTGTATATATTACTGCGTGTCCGTGTGTGAATTTTCTTTGTTTTTTTCTCACGGAGTATTGCGTGACGTGTTATACCATAAAATCTTGCAGCGATATGAGTTTCTTTTTTCCGTTTCTTTACGTTTTTGTCGAAGTGTTTATGGCAGTGAATAACATGCCTTCAACGGGAGGAAATTTGAGGAAGCAATGATGGTCTGTATGTAAACATTTCGTGGCTTCTATATACCCTTCCTTTCCACCCCTTCCATCCCTTCCCTTACATCCCTACCCCTACCATCCCCTTCCCCTACATTCCTACCCCTACCATCCCCTTCCCCTACATCCCCAACCCTACCAAACCCTTCCCCTACATCCCTACCCCTACCATCCCCTTCCCCTACATCCCTACCCCTACCATCCCCTTCCCCTACATTCCTACCCCTACCAACCCCTTCCCCTACATCCCTACCCCTACCAACCCCTTCCCCTACATCCCTACCCCTACCAACCCCTTCCCCTACATCCCTACCCCTACCAACCCCTTCCCCTACATCCCTACCCCTACCACTCCTTCCCTACATCCCTACCCCTACCAACCCTTCCCCTACATCCTACCCCTACCAACCCCTTCCCCTACGTCCCTACCCCTACCATCCCCTTCCCCTACATCCCTACCCTACCAACCCTTCCCCTACATCCCTACCCCTACCAACCCCTTCCCCTACATCCCTACCCCTACCATCCCCTTCCCCTACATCCCTACCCCTACCATCCCCTTCCCCTACATCCCTACCCCTACCAAACCCTTCCCCTACATCCCTACCCCTACCAACCCTTCCCCTACATCCCTACCCCTACCAAACCCTTCCCCTACATCCTACCCCTACTATCCCCTTCCCCTACATCCCTACCCCTACCAACCCTACAGCTGTCACCATCACTATCACCACCACTGCTGTAACTGTTATTGTCCGCTTTGTTTTAGTCCTGAGTTTCTGCCGTTTGTGGAAGTTTGTTTGTGTTTCATGAGTTCCCGGAGAGAGGCAGGAGTGGTGGAGTTTGTTGTGGGTGAGGAGTGGAGTGGGTGGGTGGAGTGAGGAGTGGAGTGGGTGGGTGGAGTGATGAGTGAGGAAGTGCAGGCAGGCAAGGCACTCGGCTGGCGCTGCGGTGGTCTAAACGTGAAGTGATGGCTCAGTAATTTGTTTTGTGAGTTTCTCCTTGTCTGTAACTGCCTGTCTAACTGTCTGCCTCTCTGTCTGCATGTAATCTCTCTCTCTCTCTCTCTCTCTCTCTCTCTCTCTCTCTCCTCTCTCTCATCTCTTCTCTCTCTCTCTCTCGTCTCTCTCTCTTTCTTGTCCAATTGTTGGTGTTGTACCAATTTTATGTTGTTGCTCGTGCTGAAATGTTTATTGTTGTTGCTCTGTGTTTGTGTGTGTGTGTGTGTGTGTGTGTGTGTGTGTGTGTGCCCATGCTGTCATCGGCCCCTCACCACCGTTATATCAGCAAGCGATACTGAGGTAACGAACACAATGATAATAAAGATAGTGAATGAGAGAGAGATAGAAAACAAAGAGAGAGAGAGAGATAAACCTAATATGCTTATAAAACAATGAAGCAACATCCTAAACAAAATAATACAAACGACGACACTAAAAGTAAATGACGTGTAAAAAGGAAAGGGAGGGAATTTAATGATGTGCGAGAAAATATGAGAGGAAAATGAAGCGGAAAGAAAAATGGACGCAAGGAAATGAATGAGAAAAGTTTTTACAATTCATAATGATAAAAAAGTATTAAATACACACACACACACACACACACACACACACACACACACACACACACACACACACACACACACGTTACACGTCCGTGTGGCTCAGTTGGTTAGGGCG
>JACEEZ010011649.1:122500-147500 GCA_016584305.1 Chionoecetes opilio
ACCACCACCACCACCACCATCATCATCACCACCACCACCACCACCATCACCACCACCATTACCACCACCACCACCACCACCACACACCACACCACACCATCACCATCACCATACCATCACCACCACCACCACCACCACCACCACCACCACCACATCACCACCACCATCACCACCACCACCACCACCACCCCCACCACCATCACCACCACCACCACCACCACCACCTCACCATCACTCACCACATCCACAACCACCACCCAGCACCATCACAAACACCACCACACACCACACCACACATGACACACCACCACCAGCATCACCACCCCCACCAAGTAAGAACTGAAAAATGCGACAACAGATAATAAGCTCTGAGTAGAGCAGCAGCCAGAGCGAGTCCCTGGGGTAAAGATCGTCACCCCCAGGGCATTCAAATTGTTGTGTACCTGTGATCTCCTGTGCCGCGCTAGATGTATAATGGCTTCGTGAGTAATAGGTTCGGCCAGAGATGGTTATAGGCGGGGAAGGTTACAAAACAAAGACAGGTGGCTATTTAATAACATAAGGGTACACTTTTAGTTAGTTCTCCCATCGAGTTCTCCAATGAGTAATAAAATCTGGAAGAAAAGCTTCCCGTCGGCCACAGGGATAAGGCAAGGCGGAAGAAGGATTACAAAAACTAAAAAAGGATGAACAAACAACAGGAGTCTTTTAGGGTCCTGCCAGTCTGTTTCGTTCCATCAATCTGGCTATCTTCCTATAATGAAGTAGATAAAAGTGTGGTAGGAAAATCTTACCCGCCCATTTATCCCTGGGGCCAAAGCTGATGGAAAGGAAGTGATACCACATAATATCGAACATTTAATGCGGTAGTGATGCATATGGAGAAAGTAGGAATACGGTATAATCTACTACTACTTTTGGTTTGATATGAGGAGTTGGAGTATTTGGAGTGTTGGCAATGTTGTGTATATACGCGTAGTGTACGTGTATATATATAGGTGCAGTGTGGATGTCCAGGGATGGTGTGACCGTTCTCTTCTGAGTTTTTAAGACCACAGTCCATCAGGTCACATCGCAATTCAATCCACTATGTCAGAGTACTTGTCCTCAGCGAGCGCCATGCACAATACCAACACTATCACCAGCAACCCTAAATCTCGAAGACGTCCACTAACTGTCCGCGGCCTTTGCTATATATCCACACTCTGGCACAGGTCGAGAGTATATAGAAGTAGGTACGTGGTAGTATAGTAGTAGTTGTTATAGTAGCGGTGCCTGTTATCAAGGGGCTGTCTGCACGTACAGGAATAGGCACAGGAGGAGAAGGGTGCGGAGGAGGAGTGCTAAAAATTAAAAGAGGAAAAGACAAAAATACAAGAGGGTGAGATTAAGTCTGCTATAGGGAATAGGAGAAAGCCCTGAGGGTGTATGGAGTATGTATGGAGGGAAGGGCAAGGTAGGGGAGTCGCTGCGTGTCAAGGGCTGATGTGTGCCGCGTCGAGTGATTACCGGCATTTGGGAGAATTCGTGAGACCGACAGATTCAGCGGCACCTTGATGTATGTACACACAATATACAGGTGGTCAGGTGAAATAGGGGACGCGACCAGGCAGGACAAGTAAGGGTCGCCTCGCATAGGTATATCAGACACGATAGCCTTGCCAGACAGGTAAATTGCAGATAAACTTTCCGCGGTAACCTGATATGGCTAGGCAAAGCAGGCAGGTAGGTGAGGCAGGTAAACCACAGGTAATGATTCAAGAAAACTGGCACGACCATGTGAGTCAGGGTGAAGGGCAAAGAAAGGAAAGGAAGGAAAGGCAAAGTACAGGTAAACCCTTAGACTTAATGGGTACTGATAGGTGAGGTGAACAAGTTACCAACCACGACCTGACATTAAGACTGGACCAAGTGACCCGTCCCTCCAAGCCTTACAAGGATAGGTGGAGGGAAAATGTGTCTCTCTCTTTTGCTTTTTTCCTTTTTCTTTAATTTTTTCCTATCTCTCCCTCATTCTGTGCATCGATTTCATTAGGTGAGGTGGACACGTGACGCTGTTAACCACTATACGACATTTATAATGGTACAAAAGAGTCTTTTATCCAGGACTAGCACGAACAGGTGAAGAAAAATGAGTTTCTTCCCTTTGTTTCTTCCTATTTTCCTCCTTCTTCCTTATCTTTCCCTCGCTCTGAGCAACGTATTCCTTCCTTCCCTTGCACACTTTCCATGCTTTACGAGGCGTAGCTGCGTCTTGACTATAAATAACGAGGGCAAGACAATTAAAACCATGAGGGAAAAACATGAAAATGGGAAGGAAATGAAGGGCAAGGAGGAAATTAGAATGGAATAAGAAAAAGACGACGCAGTGAAAAGTAAAATCAGGCGGAGATAAAAAAGGCTAATCACTGGTGTTCTTTCTGCCCCCGAACACTAATTACACAGTGGTTCAGATCAAGGCAGTGTTCAGCGTGGTTGTGGCCTCGTGTTTACCTCTTCAAAAAGTGTGATTGTATTCATAATTACTCTGGTTTTGCGGAACATTTTTTGCCATGCCTTTCTGCGATGCGTTTCAACCTTGTATTTCCCAGATAAGGGAGACGCTAGCCTATTTGGGGGGATGGAGGGGCAGGTACTTACATTGGCATACTAAATCACTCCCAGTCCCCTGCTTTTTACTCTCCTCACTTCCCCTCTCTCCTCTACTCCACTAACTCTCCACAACGACCCTCGCCCAAACACCAAACTCCTGCTCCATAAATCCCAATAATTTTCTTTACAAAGTCGGTCCCTCCCGCCTCCTCCACCTATCCACCCACACTGCTCTCAAGACTCCACCTTCGCACCGCCTCCTCCACCTATCCACCCACACTGCTCTCAAGACTCCACCTTCGCACCGCCTCCTCCACCTATCCACCCACACTGCTCTCAAGACTCCACCTTCGCACCCGGCAACCCACTCTGCCACTCCACCCGTGACTCATCCACTTCCCTCCCTCCCTCACCCCTCACATCACGTCTGCAGCACAGTTACAGCACACACGCCTTCACCCTTAAGTCTCTGGATAGCGTGTTCCTTGACAGCTTCAACTCTCTCTCTCTCTCTCTCTCTCTCTCTCTCTCTCTCTCTCTCTCTCTCTTTCTCTCTCTCTCTCTCTCTCTCTCGCTCTCGCTCTAAGACTATCCACCATAGCTTTCCTTCCATCCATCCAGGCAGGTGTGTGGAAGGAGACCGGAATTAATGAGGGGAAGTTCAGTGATATAAAGTAAGGCATGAATTATATGATGATTAAATTGTATTAAAAATAGTGAGAGAGAGGAGAGAGAGGAGAGAGAGAGAGAGGAGAGAGAGAGAGAGAGAGAGAGAGAGAGGGAGAGAAGAGAGAGAGAGAGAGAGAGAGAGAGAGAGAGAGAGAGAGAGATTATGTTGCTCTTACGGATTTGGTGTAATTACGAAATATAGTATAGCTCTTGAAACTCTTGAACTTGTTAGCTACATGAGAGGCTTTAGGCGGTGAAACTACTATTACTTGTTGTATAAGGGAAACTTTAACTATTTGGTGAGGCTTCTGCATTGGTCTGAATGCAATGACTCCTTATACGTGGAGGGAAGGGGGCTGGGGGGGGGGGGGGTAAAGAGGTGGAAAGAAAATTTGGTATCAGAAAAGAATTGATACATTTTAGGGAAAGTTTTCAGTGTTAAGAGCGGAAGGCCCTCGAGAGTCTATAGACAGTCCGCCGATTCACGCGCCTTGCAGACAGTCCGCCAGTCCCCTCGCACTACGTCTCTGATTGGTTCTTAGCTCGCCTCCCTAACTCCTATCTGCTTGTATAGATTGTCAGTGTTTCAATACTTCACTCTCCGCACACTCTACATAAGAGTCATTATTCTGTACTATGAAGGTGTTGGTGCGGCCAGCAGATTGGAACCTGATGAGGTTGGAGTTGAGGGGCGAGGGAAAGATGCTTGCAGTAACACTCTACATAAGAGTCATTATTCTGTACTATGAAGGTGTTGGTGCGGCCAACATATTGGAACCAATGAGGTTGGAGTTGAGCGGTGAGGAAAAGACGCTACATAAGAGTCATTATTCCGTATTTACTCATGTGTATTGTTCCTTAACGACCACGAGGGTGAACCTCCAAGCTACGATGCCTAGGACGGCGTTTCTTTCCTTAATATTGCGAGGGTGCATGTTTGACAGAATCTCAGAGAAAGTAAGATTATAGGCAGTGATGATTGCCAAGGCAGATTCAAGTATTAAAGTTATGGAAAGTGAAAAGGAGCCAATACAGACAAGAGGAATGAATAAGAGGAAGAGGAAGAGGAAGAATAATGCAGGACGTCAACAAGTATTGGCGGGCAAGGCAGCGAAGAGTGTGGCCGCAGGAGTGGTGGTCGCGGCCGCCCTCGTGTTGGCGTGGCTCGCCATCGCCGGCAGGGCGGAGACAGCCCTGGACACTTAGCGCAGCCTGCACCACACCCTGCAGTTCTGGCAGGCTGAGGGCCCGCACACCACTACTATGGGTCACCTGCGGCAGGCTACGGCAGGTTTGTGGTGGCTCGGTCCACTGAAACCTGATGCCCCGAGGAACCCTGTTGAGCAGTGTGATGGTGTCGACGCAGCCCACTGGTGGACGGTGTTCTGGAGGCTGCGGGAGGCAGAGCACCGCCTCCATTGTCTACAGGAGAAAATCTTGTTGGCTCAAGAGGAACACGGAGACTTTACAGGCAAAGTGTTCTTATTCAGCGCTTTGCTTCTATTTAGCGTCGCTATTTGTGCCTTGTTAGTGCTGGGCACATGTTGCGGGAGAAGGAACAAGAGGCCAGGCATTCCGGAAACAGTGTTTGCAGCCCCTCCGCAGGGCGATGAAGACTTGCTGAACGCGTTCAAACGAGAAACTAACAGTAAAACATTGACTGAGGAAGTAGATGAAGTCTTCTATATCCCTGATGAATGCCTACAGTACTTTGGATCAGATAACGAACTTCTGAGGAAGAGCGAAACATTTGAGAACACCGCTGAGACTGAGGCTTCGAGTGACGCTTCCTCACCGCCCTCAGAGCCTGACGTGGCGCCAGTGTGTGCGCAACAGGAGGGGTTGCAAGACTTGCTCATGTCATCGGGGAAAGACTGTGTTGAGGAAGATAATATTTTGAACGACTGTGAAGAAGAAAATGTTGAACTGAGAAATTGTTATGGAGAAAAGACTGTTGTTGAAAACTACAAAGAAGAGGCTCTTGTTGAAGAGGTTGTTGTCCAGGGCTGTGGTGAGGAGGAGCTTGTACTTAAGGATTCTTATAAGTTGGAGGATGTTGTAGAAGAGCGTGATGAGGAAGATACAGTTGTAGAAGAGCGTAATAAGGAAGATACAGTTGTAGAAGAGCGTGATGAAGAAGCTGTTGTAGAAGAGCTTGATGAGGAAGCTGTTGTAGAAGAGCGTGATGAGGAAGAAGCTGTTATAGAAGAGCGTGATGAGGAAGAAGCTGTTGTAGAAGAGCGTGATGAGGAAGAAGCTGTTGTAGAAGAGCGTAATAAGGAAGATACAGTTGTAGAAGAGCGTAATAAGGAAGATACAGTTGTAAAAGAGCGTGATGAGGAAGCTTTTGTAGAAGAGTGTGATGAGGAAGCTGTTGTAGAAGAGCGTGATGAGGAAGAAGCTGTTGTAGAAGAGCGTAATAAGGAAGATACAGTTGTAGAAGAGCATAATAAGGAAGATACAGTTGTAGAAGAGCATAATAAGGAAGATACAGTTGTAGAAGAGCGTGATGAGGAAGCTGTTGTAGAAGAGCGTGATGAGGAAGATACAGCTGTAGAAGAGCGTGATGATGAAGCTGTTGTAAAAGAGCGTGATGAGGAAAAAGCTGTTGTAGAAGAACGTGATGAGCAAGAGGATGTTGTAGAAGAGGTGATGAGGAAGAAGCTGTTGTATAAGAGCGTGATGAGCAAGAGGATGTTGTAGAAGAGCGTGATGAGGAAGAAGCTGTTGTATAAGAGCGTGATGAGCAAGAGGATGTTGTAGAAGAGCGTGATGAGGAAGAAGCTGTTGTATAAGAGCGTGATGAGCAAGAGGATGTTTTAAACTTGGCCCAACCCCTCCTTCCCTAGGAGAAGATTCTTGTTATATAGGATTCTTATAAGTTGGAGGATGTTGTAGAAGAGCGTGATGAGGAAGATACAGTTGTAGAAGAGCGCAATAAGGAAGATACCGTTGTAGAAGAGCGTGATGAGGAAGCTGTTGTAGAAGAGCGTGATGAGGAAGATACAGTTGTAGAAGAGCGTGATGAGGAAGATACAGTTGTAGAAGAGCGTGATGAGGAAGCTGTTGTAGAAGAGCGTGATGAGGAAGATACAGTTGTAGAAGAGCGTGATGAGGAAGATACAGTTGTAGAAGAGCGTGATGATGAAGCTGTTGTAGAAGAGCGTGATGAGGAAAAAGCTGTTGTAGAAGAACGTGATGAGCAAGAGGATGTTGTAGAAGAGCGTGATGAGGAAGAAGCTGTTGTAGAAGAGCGTGATGAGCAAGAAGATGCTGTAGAAGAACGTGATGAGCAAGAAGCTGTTGTATAAGAGCGTGATGAGGAAGAAGCTGTTGTATAAGAGCGTGATGAGGAAGAAGCTGTTGTATAAGAGCGTGATGAGGAAGAAGCTGTTGTAGAAGAGCGTGATGAGGAAGAAGCTGTTGTAGAAGAGCGTGATGAGCAAGAAGATGCTGTAGAAGAACGTGATGAGCAAGAAGCTGTTGTAGAAGAGCGTGATGAGGAAGAAGCTGTTGTATAAGAGCGTGATGAGGAAGAGGATGTTGTAGAAGAGCGTGATGAGGAAGAAGCTGTTGTATAAGAGCGTGATGAGCAAGAGGATGTTGTAAACTTGTCCCAATCCCTCCTTCCCTAGCCCCTCCCTAACCCTCCCTAACCCCTCCCTGCCCTTCCTCAACCCCTCGCTGCCCCAACCCTCCAGCCCAAGCCTCAACGTGCCCCACATCAGCCCCGTCCTTACCCACCCCAGCCTCGCCGTGACCCGCCGTGGGAGCGGCCGCCGGACTGCTATAACGGCAGCCTGCGAGCCCTGCACTAGGAGGTGCTGGACTTCCAGCTCTGGGCAGGCGGCAGCGAGGCGGAGCTCCAGCGGCGAATGCTCCCAGTGGAGGATGTGCGACGCGCGGTGGCGTCCCTGTGGCCCGCGGCGATCGTCCACGTCACCGGCAGCCTGGCCAACGGCCTGTACCTGCCTGACAGCGACGTGGACTTAACACTGCTGGGCCAGTGGCCGGCGCCGCCGCAATCGCTGTTTGCCTTGCGGGACGCCATCATTGAGCTGGGCGTGGCAGCGCCAGACTCGCTGACCGTGTTGGACAAGGCTTTTGTGCCGCTGGTGAAGTTCGTGCACCTGCGCACTGGTCTGCCCATAGACCTATCATTCGGAAGCGAGGGAGCCGTGCGTGCTGCTGCGCTGGTGAAGGAGTTCTTGAGGGAGTTCCCGGGGCTGCAGCCGCTGGTGCTGCTGGTGCGCCAGTACCTTCGAGGTATAGGCCTGGCTGAGGTATTTAGCGGAGGCGTGTCCTCCTATTCCATCATCCTCTTGGCCACAAACCTGCTGCAGCTGCAGGCTCCCAAGCATGCCCAGAGTGACCTTGGCTGCCTACTTCTTCGATTCTTTTCTTTTTATGGCCATGAGTTTAAATACTCGAGCACGGGTATAAGCGTGCTGGAGGGCGGGCGGTATCTGCGGAAGGAGGACGTGCCCACCGAGATGCCCGGCGGCCATCGCAGGGCAGACCTCTGCATTCAGGACCCGCTCACCCCCGGCAATGACGTGGGACGTTCTTCATATCGCATCTGGGACGTGCGGAGGGCGTTCCAGCACGCTTACCAAGTCCTCATGCCGGCAATGTACGCCCACGGCCCGTACGTCGTCCCGTGCTCCTTGGTGGGGCAGCTGCTGGAGGGCTACAATGCCCCTGAACGGATCCTGCCAGTGTGGCACCCCCCGCCTCAGGGGCCCCGGCAAACACGCCAACACGGGATGACAAGGCCACAGTCTGGCTATGACGCAGGCAAGCATAAAGGCGGGAGGAGGCAGCAGGGAGGCCATCGGAGGTGTCCTCGCCCCCGGGAGGATCGTCCCCCTCGCGACTGAGAAGACTCACACCGAGGTTGTTGAGGCGGAATGAAAGAAAAAATAAAGTAAATATAAATTGATAAAAAGTTAAGCTTTTAAGGATGGAGTTTTATTCAGCGTAGAAAGAATATACTTAACAGTGTAGTAATTAATGAACGGCAGACCACCGTGCGAGGCGTGTCCGAATGAAGAAATCAGATAATAACTATATAAAAATACATACAAATTTTATTTTAAGAAATCTGAAAACAGCTTTGTAATGTCTGCAATGGGCATCTGTGGACCGCTCTATTTTATTATTTTGTTTTCTGCCTCGTGTGTCTTTGAAAAAAAGTGGAATGATCTCTTTTGTAATGTACATATGTATGTATGTAATGTACGTACATGTAATAATGTATTATAATGTTGTATCCTGCCTGTCCATATGGAGATTTACTTTGTATTGTACTTGATGAATGAAGCAAAGAGAATATCATACCATCTTTTCATTAGCATTAGCATTTGTAATTTCTTGAATTGAACTCTGAACTCTGCTATACTCTCTCCCACGCTCTTCTCTCTCTCTCTCTCTCTCTCTCTCTCTCTCTTCTCTCTCCCCTCTCTCTCCTCTCTTTTCTCCCATCACGTTCTCTCAACAATCGTCACTCAGGCTCTTCTTCTCTCTTCTCATCTCCTCGGCGCTACACATCCAACATGCTTTTCATCTGTTCTATCAGGAACTACTCTTACTCTGCTCTACTGCATTCTCTCTCTCTATCTTTTCTCTCCTCTCCTTCTCATCTGCTTTACTCCTCCCTTCTTTTACTGGTCTCTACTCTGCGAGATGTCTTGCAAGGACCACACATCGGGTCTCAATTTAATGCAAAAACTATCATTGCTCTTCTCGCATCTGATTTACTCTTATTCATTTTTTCTCTCCACATTTCATCTTCCGAAAATCCTGGTCGATCATACTCATCAGTCTTTAATTAATAACACCTTGTTATCTCCCTCCTCTCTCTCTCGTCGACCTGAGTCATCACTCTCCGAAATAGCATACTCATCGATATCATTTCCGTGACTCATGCCTTCTGTCTTCGTGATCAGTGTGCGAGATAATCGCACGATCGGACGTGAATCTGATGTTCATTCTCGATCATACGCCGCGTACACATCGCTAACGATGGTGACTTTGGTTGGTTGTAATTCAGGAACAGTAAACTGAATCATGTTTATCTGCATATATATTTTCTTTAAGTTTTAGATCGTTCCTCCTACTCCTTTCCATCTGCATGTGAAATCCTCCTCTATTTACATAGGAGGAATGCTTAGCGTGGAGAAGAGGTTAGAGGAAGAGGACCAGAACGAGGAAGAAGAGGTTTCAATATGTAATGGAAAGAAGAAGCAATTGCATCTTTCGACAGTTGTGATTACTTTATTCATTATTTTAGTATCGTCCACAAACTTTGATATCTTAGAACGAGGAAGATCTGGTGGAAAAAGAGGAATCAGTATGTAATGAAAAATAAGAACAGCCTATGTTATACATCACCTCATCCTTGGCTGGTGACCTTGAAGCATCACACTCACCTGAAAGATAGAATAAAGAGAGTTAATATTATGCAGGTGGGGATGAGTGCGTGAGTGCGTGGCGGTGGGTTGATGGGTGGGTGGGTAAGCAGGAAGTCAGGTGGGTGAATGGATGGATGGGTGGGTGGTGAAGCAGGCAGGAAAGAAGACTGGTGCGGGTGGATTAGTGGATAGTGAGGCAGGAAGGGTGGTTGGGTAGGTGGTTGGGTGGATAGGTGGGTGGGTTAGTGGATAGTGGGACAGGAAGGCTAGGTGGTTCGGTGGGTGGGATAGTGGATAGTGAGGCAGGAAGCTAGGTGGTTCGGTGGGTGGGTTAGTGGATAGTGAGGCAGGAATGATGGTTGGGTGGTAGGTGGTGTGGTGGGTTAGTGGATAGTGGGCAGGAAGGGTGGTTTGGGTTGGTGGTGGGTGGGTTAGTGGATAGTGGGACAGGGAGGCTAGGTGGTTGGTGGGTGGTTAGGTTTGGGAGGTAAGTGGTAGTGGGCAGGGGGCGGTGGTATAGGTGGGTGGGTTAGTGGATAGTGGGACAGGAAAGCAAGGTGGTTCGGTGGGTGGGTTAGTGGATAGTGGGACAGGAAGGCTAGGTGGTTCGGTGGGTGGGTTAGTGGATAGTGAGGCAGAAAGGAAGGCAGGAAGGATAGGTGGGTAGGTGGTGTGGTGGGTTAGTGGATTGTGAGGCAGGAAGGGTGAGTAGGTGGGTGGGTGGGTCGATGCAATGGATCCCGCCGCCGGATTATCCTTCATGCAAAACAACAAACAGTAGTCAGACAATAATTATTTTTGGCGGCGCGTGGCAGGCACAAAAAGGCGCCCAGTAGTCCTCGGCTTCACGCACGGCTGAGGAGACGACGCACGTACTGACCCGCCGCTGTTACCCATGAATACATTAAGGACTTATGTTTTGTTGCTGTGGTATGAAGGTAAATAAAAATAGTAAAAATAATAAAAAATAAACAAGTAAAGGAAAAACACGAAGGAGAAAGAAAAGAGAGGAAGAAAGGAAAGAAAAGATTAAACAAAGACTAATGATGAGCTGCGAGGTGGCACGGGCAGGGGGGGGGGGCACTATCCTCTTCCTCCTCTTTCTTCATTATTTTAACATTCTTTCCCTTTCCCACCATTATGCACGTCCTTGTACTTATATCTTTCTATATCAATTCCTCTTTCTTTTGTTTTGACAGTTTTTCCTATCTCCAGGAATTAATTATATGAAAGCCATTGTAAATTTGAGCAAATTCACGAATAATAGATTAATATGACTTCTACGTATATAAATCAATAATGATAAAATACAACTTGAGAAACATACATTTGCCCCAAAAATTCCTATCTACCAAAGTTCATATTATATCATCATTGTATATATTCATGGAATAAGTAAAATCAACGCATCGCACAAGAGCCTTATTTTTCACGACGAAACAGAGTGCGAGGGAAGCTGAGGATGACATACAATTATACGAGCAGGAGGAGGAGGAGGAGGAGGAGGAGAGGTAACGTGCAGTGTGAGGTGAGATCGGAATCGTCTGTTTGGCCGCGACAGTAAAAGTATCCAGAAGCTTGTCAAACCTTAAAGAACTAAGTGGCTGTCTTTCCCCGTGTTTGTCTAGGCCAGGGGAGGAGGAGGGAAGGATGGTATCGTGGGTGTGTTTCTTTCCCAGGTCTTGTCTCCTTGAACAGTGATTCGTCTCGCTGCCATTGGGGTGGAGAGAGGTAGGGAAGGGGAGGTTGGAGGGGAGGGGGAAAGAGGGTGGGGACAGGTAGGGAGGGGAGGGTGGGGGAAAGATAAAGAGGGTGGGGGAGAGGGAAAGAGGGTGGGGGAGGGCGATAAGGGGAATTTGGGGAGGTTGAGGGAAGGAAAATGAGAGAGAGAGAGAGAGAGAGAGAGAGAGAGAGAGAGAGAGAGAGAGAGAGAGAGAGAGAGAGAGAGATCACAGACAGACAGAGAGCCATACAAATACAACGCATGAATGAAAAAAACTAATAAGTGCCAACAACGACGATAATGGAGACACACCTAATACAGAAAACAGGTTACGAGTCCAGAAGGTGACGTTAAGCTAATCAAGAAAGAGGTGTCAAGAGGTCACTAGTCCAGAAGGTCAAATGGAGGATAAAGGTGACGTCCTACCATACATGAGGCACCAAACACAGACAAAGGGACTTTAAAAACCTACACATACACAAAAAAAAAAAATCGAACATATATTATTTTCTAAGCTAAATAAAGTTAAGAGTAATTATAGAAAACTGAAAATTAAAGACTTAAAGGACAAAAGACTTAATAACAAAAACTTAACTAAAAGACTAAATTAAAAGACTGAAAAACAGACTTAACTAAAAGACTTAAAAACAAAAACTTAACTAAAAAGACTTAAAAACAAAAACTTAACTAAAAGACTAAAATAAAAGACTTTAAAACAGACTTAACTAAAAGACTTAAAAACAAAAACTTAACTAAAAGACTTAAAAACAAAAACTTAACTAAAAGACTAAAATAAAAGACTTAAAAACAAAAACTTAATTAAAAGACTTATAAACAAAAACTTAACTAAAAGACTTAACTAAAAGACTTAAAAACAAAAACTTAACTAAAAGACTAAAATAAAAGACTGAAAAACAAAGACTTAGCGGGCAAAGCTGATCAAAAAAAAAAACCAGGAGCTTCGGAAATATGAAGATTTACTGGGAACAAAAATAACATAACAGAGAAGGAAAAGAAAAATAAGCCTAAGATAAAACAACAACAACAACAACAATAACAACAAAATCCAGGTTCACCAACGAGCCATCTGCGAAAACCTAATTAAGCACAAGATAAACTAACGAGAACAACCCAAAGAAACAAACGATTAACGAGTCAACGTGAGAGAACATCGATCAAAAGCAAACAAACAACAAGAAAAACAAGACGTGTGGTAGAAGGCAAGAGAAACACATGCATGAGGAATATTAATAAAAGAAGGAAGAGGAATACATGAGGAATATTAATGAGAGAAGGAGTATGAAAAGAAGGAAGAGAACAGGAGGATGAGGAAGAGGAGGAAGAAAAGGCAAGCACCACGCGCCAGTAAAAGGTCATCTGTCAGTCCAGGTCAAGAGGACAAACACAATCGATGCATCGGCGTTACGAGCACAACAGGGGCCATTGGGGGCCTGACCTCTGACCCCTGGCAAGGAAGAGGAGGAGAAGAGTGGGAAGGAAATATATAAATAGAAATGATAATAATAATAATAATAATTGTAAAAACAGGTGATGAAGGATACACGGGCTGGGAATTTGGGGACGGTTTAACATTTTTCACAGAATATTAATAATAATGATACTACCTGAGTCACAGCAACACGAGGCGCCGCACAGCTCGATGTCACTGCGCCATTACCTGAGTCACAGCAACACGAGGCGCCGCACAGCTCGATGTCACTGCGCCATTACCTGAGTCACAGCAACACGAGGCGCCGCACACACCCACCTTAGGGCTCCACGAGGGACTCATGTATACGTGACAAGTGCTAGTGAAACATGTCTGTGATAAGACATGAAAGGAACACCACAAACTTGAAATAATATGGTGTACATAATGTATATTCTTGTAAATATTCCACTATAGGGGCTGCTTGAGATTAGAGGTTCAGGTCTTATTTAGTTTGTTAGACTATTTCCTGGCCTCAATGTAAATAGCACTGTTTCCACCTATAGATTATTTCCTGGCCTCAATGTAAATAGCACTGTTTCCACCTATTCATGTAACTGTTAAAAAAAAAAAGACGAACGGTATACAAACAAGAGCAATACAAACAAGAGCAATACAAACAAGAGCAATACAAACAAGAGCAATACAAACAAGAGCAATACAAACAAGAGCAATACAAACAAGAGCAATACAAACAAGAGCAAATAGAAAAAGAACGTTAAAAGATAAATGCAATGTTCGTGCTCGTGTGTGTGTGTGTGTGTGTGTGTGTGTGTGTGTGTGTGTGTGTGTGTGTGTGTGTGTGTGTGTGTGTGTGTGTGTGTGTGTGTGTGTGTGTGTGTGTGTGTGTGTGTATTTAGAGGAAGAATGCATGGTTTATACATTCAACAGTAACGGTTGGAAAATAAGAAAAACTTGCATTTAATGATTGATGAGTGACCTTACTTGCCCGGGATCAGCAAGGCATCAATAAAATGGGTCAAACACTGCTACTTGACCTTAAAGGATGAAGAAGAAGAAGAAGAAGAAGAAGAAGAAGAAGAAGAAGAAGAAGAAGAAGAAGTTGAAGAAGAAGTTGAAGAAGAAGTTGAAGAAGAAGTTGAAGAAGAAGTTGAAAGAAGAAGAAGAAGAAGATGAAGAAGAAGTTGAAGAAGAAGTTGAAGAAGAATGAAGAAGAAGAAGAAGAAGAAGAAGAAGTTCAAGAAGAAGTTGAAGAAGAAGTTGAAGAAGAAGAAGAAGAAGAAGAAGAAGAAGTTGAAAAAGAAGTTGAAGAAGAAGAAGAAGAAGAAGAAGTTGATAAAGAAGAAGAAGAAAAGAAGAAAAAAAATAGTAGACAGTAGAAAAAGACAGTAGAACAATAATAACAAAATAATATCGTAAGATCAATGAAATAAAGGCGACGGGACAGACAGACTCTCACTCTTTCCTTCCTCTCTTATAACTTCATTGCTTGACCTTCGCGATGACATGACCTAATCTCCCCCTTATTAGGACATATTCCGTAATCGCCGGGACGTGACCTCGACTAGCCTGCGTGGCCCTCATGACCGTGTTTGGCCTCACCTGGCGGGGCACGAACACCGGCACGAGTCACACAGGTAAGCAGTGTTACCTGATTCACCTTCACCCAGACACAAAGACTCAGGATTTTCCCATTTTTGTCTTGATCCCTTCATGTTTGCTTTCAGTATTTCTTTTCTTTAGAGAGAAAGAGAGAGAGAGAGAGAGAGAGAGAGAGAGAGAGAGAGAGAGAGAGAGAGAGAGAGAGAGAGAGAGAGAGAGAGAGAGAGTCGTGAGGCAGACATGCTATCTATCCTGTCTCCACACGTGTTCTTAAGACGCTTTCTTTCTTTTTCTGTTTTTGAAGGGAAGGTGGATTTTGGAGAGTTTTCGTTCTCTAGGCTCATTTGCGTCAGTTTATCTTCAGTCTTGTAAAGATTTTTTGTTTCTTGTGCTGACATTTCATTCGATGGATATTATCTCTCTCTCTCTCTCTCTCTCTCTCTCTCTCTCTCTCTCTCTCTCTCTCTCTCTCTCTCTCTCTCTCTCTCTCTCTCTCTCTCTCTCTCTCTATTCAATTTCATCCTTTTTAAATTTCCAAGTCCTGCACATTTTTCTTATTTTCCCAATAAAGTTTTTCTATCAAACTCATCACGCTGAAACTTTAACACATGTCCGTCAATCTCTCAGTTTATTCATTACTGAATTAACCAGTATATTATTTTCTTTCATTATTGCCTTTCCTTCTCACCTTACCTTCACTCACAATAATTCAACGCCGTCATCTCCTCATCTTTCTTTCCATCATTTTTCACCCCCTCCTCCTCCTCCTCCTCCTCCTCCTCCCTCCTCCTCTCTCCTCCTCCTCCCCCTCCTCCTCCTCCTCCTCCTCCTCCCTTTATCCATTCTCCTGGTCCTTACATTCGTCCACGCTGCCTCATCCACGTCTTACACTTTCCGCACACTTTCCTCTGCCTTGTCTCCCTCGGCCCTTCAATACTGGTGCGCCGCCGGGAACCCATAAGACGCTGCCCTCTCGTGCTGGATGCTGCGTCCTGTATCTCTGCTCCATCTTGACCCTTGAACAACAACACAGATTTTAAGACCCCCCAACCATCTCTCTCTCTCTCTCTCTCTCTCTCTCTCTCTCTCTCTCTCTCTCTCTCTCTCTCTCTCTCTCTCTCTCTCTCTCTCTCTCTCCCTCCCCCTGATAAAAGCAAGATTCCTCGATTCCGATATTGCACGACGATGCTTGAAGGAGGAGGGGTGAGGGGCGAGGGAGGGAAGGAAGGTCAAGGAATGGAGAGAAGGATGTCAGTGGGGGGAGGGGGAGGGGGGAGGGTGGTGGGGGGGTGGGGAGGGGGGGGAGAAGGTTGCAAGAGTCAGCGAGGCGTGTAAGGTATAAAATACAGGTTATATCCATACTGTCTCATTCTTCTTATTATTATTTTCTTTTTTCCATACCCACACACACACTCTCTCTCTCTCTCTCTCTCTCTCTCTCTCTCTCTCTCTCTCTCTCTCTCTCTCTCTCTCTCTCTCTCTCTCTCTCTCTCCCCTTGTTACTTGCTCAGGATCTTATCGGTAACTGACTTGTAACTTTTTTTTTCTTCCTTCCTTTCTTATCAACGTTATGCTCGTATCTTCCTTGCCCTGACTGTACGTATTTTTGCCCCTTTGCCTTGTCTTCTATGTTCACATTAATATTTTCAAGTGTTCGTTTTATTTTAGTGTCGAATCAGAATCCTTCCGTCAATGTGTACAAGTTTGATGCACTCTCTATAGAAATCGACTCTTCCACTCATTCTTCCTCGTTGTCTTGTGATGAATGAGGAAAAAGATGAGAAAAAGATAGGGAAGGCTTACAAAGAGTGCATATTGAAAATTTATAATGGGTGTGGATGAGGAGGTTTATGGAACTGTCGCCGATGGGAATTCTCGCCGAAACAACAAACTAGAACTCTCGTCGACGTGGAAATTTTAACCTAACCTGGACAATGGTACCTAATCTATACATATATAACCTAACTGATCAAGCTAACGATAGTATTTCATCCCTGAATGCAGAAACATGGGTAACACTTGATTAAATGTATATATTGGGTCCTGTAATATCAAGAATTGGAACACTCGATGACGGCGGCGAGAGTTCCGATCGGCGACAGTTCCAGGTACCGATGAGGAAGGCAAGGGGTGACGCTAGCATGGCATAAAGGATTAAGGGAAGGAGAAATGTCTACTAATAACAACTATAATAACAACAGCGAAGAATAGTAGGATAGAAAGAGATTAGAACAAATCATGATAAGGAGATAGAGAGGATAGTGGATCTTGAGGTGGTGACTATATATTTATGAAGGTGAAGGAAAATAGCAAACTGGCCAGCCCTTCATGACACCTTGAGAGGCCTAAACAGAAAGCCTCCAGAAACGAAAACAAGTCAACGGACGGACGGACGGACGGACGGACGGACGGAAACACCAACAAGACAGCGAGACGGACAAACGTAGGAGATGGACAGGAACATAAACACTTGAGTAAACAACAACCACATGGACAACGTAAACAAGAAGAAACAGACAGACAGACATACATAAGGACACCAAGTAAATCATATACATAGATATAGAATAGATAAGACCCAGCCTCGCATCCAGCTTCCGAAGGCAACGGCTCCTGCGGGAGTGTTGTGGGGCGGCGCGACAACTGCCCGAGGTGTAACGCGACCCAGAGCGCGGCGATTATAAACACGGGTTATGTTGTAGCGAGTGAGGGGAAAGAGGGGAGGGTTGAGGAGGAGGAGGAGAGGGTTGGGAGGAGGGAAGGAGGGAAAGAAGGATCTGGATAACATCAGGGGAGAGAGAGAGAGAGAGAGAGAGAGAGAGAAGAGAGACAGAGAGACAGAGAGAGAGAGGCTTGTTTATATATGGAAATGAGGCAGGGGAGGGAGATGGACGTGGCTGGTGGATGAGGTGGACGGGAAGTGGAGGCGAGGGAGCAATTTCCTACACACACACACACACACACAGACACACACACACACTGTTGAAGATTAAACGCCTTATTGATCAAACAAACGCCCATTAGTTAATAGAAAGATGATGAGTTGATAATGAGGCCTTCTCTCCTCCTCCTCCTCCTCCTCCTCCTCTTCATCCTCCTCCTCTCCCTTTCCTCCCTTCCCCCTGGAGGCGGCGTCCCTTGAACTGAGGGATGAACATCGACTTGTTTACATCTGTTAGTTCACTTCCCTTCCTTCCTCCTCTTCCCTTCTTCCTTTCTTCACACCTTCTCTTGTTCGCTGGACCCACAAATATCTCGTCTTAGGTCTCTCTCTCTCTCTCTCTCTCTCTCTCTCTCTCTCTCTCTCTCTCTCTCTCTCTCTCTCTCTCTCTCTCTTGGTTCGTATAGTCTATATTCAAATGTAATTCTGTGTAATTCTCTCACTCTGTATCTTTCCTCCCTTTATCCACTTCTTTCTTTCTTCCTTTCTTTCTTTCACCTGACCCTTCTTTCTCTCTCTCTGAATTCTTGAACACACAACCCCTTCCTGCAATCCCTTCCTCCCCTTCTTAATCCCCTCACACTCTCCCTCGCGGCCCATCTAATCCCACTAATGCAATCAGCTCTTCCATGTCAAAACCTCATGACACAATTTTGTTCTTTATGGCATTGACAATCTTTCTTCCCTGATTTGGTCATTGTTCTTTCTCCTCCTGTGTTTGGTTCTTGTTCATATCTAGTTTTAATTTGTTATGGTCGTTGTTATTGTTATTATTTGAGGTGACGGGAGTTAAGGATGTGTGTTTATCTCTTTGTGTTTTGTAAGAGCTAACAGAAGAGTGTTTATGAACCAAGAGTAGAGGGTTAGAAGGGTTAGGTATTTCTTTAATTTAGGTTTTGTATTGTGCTCGTGTTTTTGTGTATGGTTCCTTTGTGTGTGTGTGTTTTGAATAGGAAATAGTGTAAATATGAATTAGTATTATTTTTTTTTGCGATGTTTTGGCAATCGGGAAAAAAGAGAGGACGAATATAATAAAATAGTAAATGGAGAAAAGTAATAAAAGACAAAATGAGAAAAAAATAGCATACAAAATAAAAATAGAGATACAATGGCATGGAAAAAAAAGAAGAAAAAAAGACGAGGACGAGGACAAGATCGCCCAACACAATAGGTAAACAAGGCGTAGCGACACGAGGACAGATGGTGGTGTCTCGGAGATCACTGAGGCCTTTGATCACTAAGGCCTTTGTGTATACTGGTCTGTTACGACGCTGTTCACGGAGCGTCCAGGTCAGGCAAGGGTGGGAAGAAGAGGTAAAAAACGAGGCAGAGAGAGAGAGGACTGAATGCCACTTGGTAGTAATGCACACACATAAAAAATGGATAAGGAGAAGGACGGGTAAAGAGAAAAAAAAGTGGTCAGGGGAAAAATTAATATAGTGATAGAGAAAGAAGGGCCTGAAGTAGGGGAATAAAGGAAAGAAGGAAGAATGGAAGAAAGGAAAGTATGTAGCGTGAGGTCAAGTGGAATGTGAAATATATAGGTGGAATTGGAAGGAGGTAAGGTGGAGGAAGAAGATAGGACAGAGAGGTAACGAAGAAGAGGAAAAGGGTATGTTTCTGTATGTTGTGTGACTGTGTGTGTGTGTGTGTGGTGTGTGTGTGTGTGTGTGTGTGTGTGTGACTGTGTGTATGTGTGTGTGTGTGTGTGTGTGTGTGTGTGTGTGTGTGTGTGTATGTGTTGTGTGTGTGTGTGTGGTGTGTGTGTATGTGTGTGTGTGTTGTGTGTGTGTGTGTATGTGTGTGTGTGTGTGTGTGTGTGTGTGTGTGTGTGTATGTGTGTGTGTGTGTGTGTGTGTGTGTGTGGTTGTGTGTGTGTGTGTGTGTGTGTGTGTGTGTGTGTGTGTTGTGTGTGTGTGTGTGTTTACAGATGGCAAAAATGATTAAAGAGAACTGAAAGAAACCGCTCTGAAAAAATATAAAGTAGCATGAACAAAAAATACGACCCATATAAACGCGGCTCAATTGATGAGAGAGAGAGAGAGAGAGAGAGAGAGAGAGAGAGAGAGAGAGAGAGAGAGAGAGAGAGAGAGAGAGAGAGAGAGAGAGAGAGAGAGAGAGAGTCGGAGGGTCGGAAATAACATGAAACTTTCCACTTCACTCAAACAAGAGAAAAAAACATTCCAACGTTTATAATTAAATTTGAAGATGTTGCATTACTCCTGCTCCCCTTCCCTTCTCTTCCTTGCTCCCCCTTCCCTTCCCCTTCCCTTCCCTGCTCCCCTCTTCCTTTCCCCTCCAATCATTCCATCCTCTTCCCTTTCCATCCTTTTCTACTTTAATTTCCTTCCTTTTTTACCCCTACTTTCCCCTGCCCTTCACTTACTTCCCATCCCTTCGTCTATCCAAGCACCATCCCTTCAACTCCTTCCATCCTCCACCACCACCACCACCTCACCCTTCATCCCAAGCGTCAGCGGGAGGTGGCGGTCCCTCTGAGTCACAAGACCTGACGGACATTAAATGAAAGGCACATGGAGGCCCTGCACCCCTTCCCCTGCCCCCTGCCTCCACACCTTCCCCTGCCCTCTGCCTCTACTACCCCCTGCCCATGACCCATCACCCCCTCACCCCCCCAGCTGACCAGACACAGGACTTGTAAACACACGCGATGTCTTAGTCTGCATCTCTCTGCTCTCTCTCTCTCTCTCTCTCTCTCTCTCTCTCTCTCTCTCTCTCTCTCTCTCTCTCTCTCTCTCTCTCTCTCTCTCTCTCTCTGTTCTGTGTCTGTAGTATGTTTGTCTTCCTCCTCGACATCCATCTTTCTCCTCCTCTCTCGCAACCACCTCTTCCTCGTGCAATCACTGTCCCTCCCTCCACATCCCTCCCTGCCTGCACAATGTTTCCCTCCCTTCCTGACACCCAACATCACCTCCCACCTAAAGCAGCATCCTACAATTTTTTTTTTATCTTTCTCTCTCTCTGTCCGTCTGTCTGTTAACATTTATTCCCTAATTTACGTTTACTTTCCCATTTCACAAAAGGATCCGACAAAAGACTGACAGGAAATCCTATTATCTTACACACACACACACACACACACACACACACACACACACACACACACACACACACACACACACACACACACACACACACACACACACACACACACACACACACACACACACACACCGGGTGTTAGCCGGGGGTTTGTGACCCGCCTACCGGGGTGCTGGCTTCGGCCAACACTAAGCACTAGGGATGAATGATAAAAATGTTGATATGGAGACGGGGCCATACGAGCGTTGTTCAGGCCCTGTAAAATACAACTAGATGAATACAACTAGATGAATACCACACACACACACACACACACACACACACACACACACACACACACACACACACACACAGTCAGTCCTTCACATCTTCCTAATTTGTCTCTTTCTTCTAAACATTCACCATTCCTCCTCCTCCTCCTCCTCCTCCTCCTCCTCCTCCTCTTCCTCCTCCTCCTCTTCTCTCCACACTCACACCCTGCTTCCTTTCTCCTTTCCTTCACTATTCGTCCTTTCTCTCCCTCTTCCCTTCCCCTGCGCCTTCAGGTTCATATAAACAATTACCGAGCACGTGGTTCGGAGGCACATGTGTTAGTAATCTGATCCTTGTGTTAACAGATCAGAAGGTTGTTAATTAGTAGCAGGAGTGGGATAAGAGGTCAGAGGAGGGGATTAGATAAGATACAGTGATCCTATCTAGATAATTTTCACTTACCTACTATAAAGAATGTACTATATAAACTTACTATAAAGAAATGGAAAGACTATAGCTACGTGGTTATTGATGTTACATTTTGCTACAACGCCAAGATGAAACCAAGCGACAGTGGGAGGGATCGAACCCAGGGACGCTATATACCAGCCCACTGCTCTACCAACCGTGCTATCCTGACGGGGTGGAGTGGCGAAAAGGGACATGTGTTAGTAATCTGATCCTTGCATTAAGAGACCAAAAGGTTAATAATCAGTAGCAGAAGTGAGAGGAGAGGAGGGAGGGAGGAGGGAGGGAGGTGCTTCGGGCATCCTGCAGGCACATGTTGCAAGCAGAAGCGAGACATTGCAAGGGTGATGACAGAGATGAGTAATGATAGTGTGGGTGGTGGTAGTGTGGGTGGTGATGGGTAGTGGTGGTGGTGGAGGTGATGTATACTCATTATATTTGTTTACCTTCGCCTAGGAGGTTCTGTGATCGGTTTGGTTGGTTGGTTTGTTAGCAGGATTACTAAAAAAGTTATGGACGGATTGCATGATAATTTTACCAGTAGTGAGTTTTGATCCAACTCAGAAGTGATTGATTTTAGAGTCGATCTATCCGGATATTGAGCCAGTTTGACGTCTGCCGCCCTCAAGGTGGAGCCTAACGCAACAGTCCTCTCAAGAACCGCTGGCCAAGGTTTTGACGGTGAAGAAAAGAGGTATTGTGGTTGTGGGGTGGAGGAAAGTTGCTGTGGTGGTGGTGCTGATCAGGGTGTTGGCAGAGTGGAGGCTGGAGGGAGGTTATAGGTGACGTCCCTTGCAGCCCCAGTAACGCTATGCATACTTCAAGTGTACAGAGTCATTCAAACCTTTCACTCCTAATCTTGTCTCAACATGCAACTTTCTTTCTCTCTCTCTCTCTCTCTCTCTCTCTCTCTCTCTCTCTCTCTCTCTCTCTCTCTCTTCTCTCTCTCTCTCTCTCTCTCTCTTTTTTTTTTTTTTTTTTTTCCTCTTTTTTTTTTTTTTTTTTTTTTCTTCTTCTCTCTCTCTCTCTCTTTTCTCTCTCTCTCTCTCTCTCTCATCTCTCTCTCCCCCTCTCTCTCCTCTCTCTCTCTCTCTCTCACTCTTTCTCTCTCATACTCATTTTTCTCTCAAGCTCACTGAAAAATCATTAGTTTCTTTTGATCAGCCGCAACATTTTATTGACACAATTTTTCGCTCTATACATCTTCCATTGCGTCCTCTTCCCCGGATGCCATGGGACAAGTGCGAGGGAAGAGAGGGTCTTTATGCATGCCAGGGGGCGCGGCAAGGCGTGGGGGCCGTGGAGGGGAAGCCAGAGTGTCGGTGCCGCCGCCAACGTCTGGCTCGAACGTGTTGGCGGGGTGTGTCCTGCGTGACCTGCCTTGTTGACGGGGTGGTGTGCATGTGGAGTGGTGGGGTTGGCACTATTGTTCTCCTTCTCCTTATCGTCCTCAGCTTTTTTTTTTTTTTTTTTTTTAACGTTGGAGTCTATAGGGCCTGTAGGCTATTATTTTTTTTTCCTTGAGGGCTCAGGTGGTTGGCCCTGCACATTCTGGAGGGTTGTAGGTTGGATTTATATAGTGACACCTGTGATCTATAGGTGAAGAAGGTCCTGTTTTCTGTGATGGTCTGACCCTCAGTTTTAGGCTCATGCTGCCACCTGGTGTTCCTCCGCCGCACTTGTAGTCGCAGTCGAAAGAACAGGAATGCAGCATGCGGGTTTCTTCGGCCACTCGACGATGGCTTTTACAGTTGCTCCTTGGTGGGACTTGAACTCGGGACCTTGTGCTTACCTACCAGGCTCTTGTCGACCGCGTTAAAGATGGCCGAAAGAGTTACCCCCGGCAGGATTCGAACTCGGGCCTAACCACTCGGCCACTGCCTCCCCCAAAGGCTCAGCCGGCTCCTCCTCCTCCTTCTTGTCCTCCTCCTGTAGGGATACGAGCTGCGGCGGTGCAACATTTCATCGCAAGCCAATGTTTTGTGCCATCGTCAATCAAGAGAAAAATAAGGCGCCTGTACAAAACACACTAGAGAACAGCACGCAACCCTGCAGCTTTTATGGCGGTGGTGGTGGTGGTGGTGGTGGTGGTGCTTATAAACTGTAGCAAACATTAAGTCCAAGTACGTATGATTATTAATATTTTTGATGGTCTCTGTTTTAAGAGGCATCCCGTCATCAATTATTCAGCGAGTGGTTCATTGACACCTGAGCATTGCCTTATCGCGGTGCTTGGTGGGTGCAGGACAGGTGGTAATGCATATTCATTCAGCGCTTGTTGAGGCGGGAGTGGAATAAAAGCGTCTGTCTGCGTTTAGTAGGAGTGTGAGGCCAAAAGAGAGATTTTATCGGCATTCTTCACTCATCACTTCATCCTGACACCTCATACTCAACGAGATCGTCACACCTGTCACATGTTACTTTGTTGCACACCTGACCAAGAGACACTGAACCGTCACTGCCTCACCCCTACCCTCCCCTGCCCATCCATGCCCCTCACACCCCTACACTGTCACCCCTACCTTCCCCTACCCATCCATGCCCCCCACACCCCTTCACTGTCACCCCTACCCTCCCCTTACCACCCATGCCCCCCACACCCCTTCACTGTCACCCCCACCCTCCCCTTACAACCCATGCCCCCACACCCCTTCACCTCCACCCCCACCCTCCCCTTACCACCCATGCCCCCCACACCCCTACACTGTCACCCCCACCTATCCCACCGCTATCACCAAATATACCGTTTACGTGGTACATTATACTTGAATATAATAAGTAGAGGCAGGGCAGGAACCGGAACATGAGATGAGCGAGTGGCGGTGGGTAGCGTGGCGCGAACGGCAGGCTCAGAGGAGTGGTGTGGTCAACACGTGTTCTGAGGTCTGTGTATGTCTACCGAGTGTCTCTTAAAGTAGAGTGCATGGGTATGAGGAATAATGAGTACCGTAGTCACCTTTGTAGAGTTGAGCCAGAAGATGTATTGGTCAGCAGGAACAGTAATACAGGAGATGTTGGGGCGGGCGGCACAACGTGGCCGCCCGACGAGACGAAGCCGTATGCGTGACCTATGAGTGAAGAGTGAGTCGTGGTGTGGTCTGATCTCCCGGGCAGACGCGTCAACCCTCTTTATACACAAGTCAAGGCGCTCGGAGAAAAACACCTGACACCTGGTCATTCCAGAGACACAGCTGCCTAGTCGGTGTCGATCAAAAGAATATAGAAAGAAGGTGCTAAGACAGTAATTGGAGAGTAATTGGAGAGAGTACACCTACAGTACAGTACACACCCTCCCTGACCACTTCATGCCCCCCACACCCCTACGCTGTCACCCCCACCCTCCTCTGACTACCCATGCCCCCCACACCCCTACACTGTCACCCCCACCCTCCCCTGACCACCCATGCCCCAGACCCATGTATCACCTGTTATATCTTTACCTTCCTCTATAACCTCTCCCTTTCTTTCACTCTCCCTCTTCGTAACGTAGCCAGTCACCTGTGCTGGACAGTTCCCAAAACAAACACATTCTCACGACATTGGCTGAACACTATGATAAAGTGAACTAAATCAGAAAATATGAGTCCATTCACCGCAGCTCACGTCACACATGCCTCTGCCTCACGCCTGCCTCTCCCCACCTACTCTCTCCCCCTCTACAACAACTTCTCGGTAAATACGTGTAGAGAGATAAACATCATCCAGGCGAATAACACACCAGGTATACGTGCTTGTCGATAAATTCCCTTATGTCAAATATTAATGCTTGAAAAAATTATGTGTGTCCCGTGTCGTGTCTGTCGTGTGTGTGCTCGCTGTGTGTGTCG
>JACEEZ010011649.1:152500-187500 GCA_016584305.1 Chionoecetes opilio
GGTGGAGGAGGAGGAGGAGGAGGAAGAGGAGGAGGAGGAGGAGGAGGAGAGGAAACAGGCGGGTAAAGGGTGTAAGGAAGATAATGGCGTTAAGAAAGAGCAAGGATATTGTTATAGAGAAAGGAATACGAAACAATTGACAGTTGAGGTGAGGAAGGAGGAAAACCAGTTATGGGTAAAGAAAAAACGAGGAAAAAAAAACTGGTGCCAAGAAAAACTGGAAAGGTAAATAGAGAGAAAAAAAAGGGCTGAGAAATTAGGTAAAAAACTAGGAAGGAATATAAGGAATGAACAAATCAGGAAGGAAACATTTGGAAGGAAACGTATGGAGAAAAAATAATCAATGAAAAAAAAGTTTGTTATTACTTTGCCTATATAAGTTAGAATCACTTTAACGATGCTTTAATCAATAACAAAACAGTGGTAAATGACCAATATGTCTGAATTAGCATGAAGGCTCGGACATTTTTATTTTGTGTATGTGTTTTATTCTAATTGTGTGTGTGTATGGGTTTCTCTCTCTCTCTCTTCTCTCTCTCTCTTCTCTCTCTCTCCTCTTCTCTCTCTCTCTCTCTCTCTCTCTCTCTCTCTCTCTCCTCTCTCTCTCCTCTCTCTCTCTCTCTCTCTCTCTCTCTATCTCTTTACCTTTCTCATTCCCCTCTCCTCTCCCCTCCTCTCTTGTTTTCCCTCCCCTCCCTCCTCCCTCCTCCCTCCCCCTCCCTCCCTCCCTCCCTCCCTCCCTCCCTCCCTTCCTTCCACCAACGCCTCCACATCTTCCCTCCTTTCCGTCCCATTGCTGGAATTCTCTCGCTTTGGGTTACTCTGCAAATCCCGGCGTGTTTACCTTTCAATTAATGGCGGATTTTGAGTGTGTGTGAGAGAGTGTGAGAGGGCAGAGGTGGCGTGTGTGTTCGGGGGATGAGGGGAGACAGGAGACGAGGGGAAGGTGCCAAGAGGAAGGGGAAAAGGAAAGGAGATCATTTATGTCGTCGAAGCTTATGTCGTCCTTGTCATGGCTGAGATTTTCTTGGTTAATGTCGTGTCACTTGAAAGAGAGAGAGAGAGAGAGAGAGAGAGAGAGAGAGAGAGAGAGAGAGAGAGAGAGAGAGAGAGAGAGAGAGAGAGAGAGAGAGAGAGAGGCGTAAGGTTGACTGACGTTTCTGGCATCAGTGTTAAGGTTGTGGTGGCGGTGGAGAGTGTTATATATAGAGCTTAATGGGCTTACTGAACCGTGTAAGGGCTGCCTCTCTCTCTCTCTCTCTTTCTCTCTCTCTCTCTCTCTCTCTCTCTCTCTCTCTCTCTCTCTCTCTCTCTCAGTAGACACAGACAGAATACTAGACTATGATGCTTTGAAATAGAGAAACATACTATGACGAAATGGGGAAGATATAGAAAAATAGGAGAAGGAGAAGGAGGAGGAAGAGAGACTATTTTTTTTTTATAACAGATTCTTGGTCTCTCTCTGGATTCAGACGGAGGAGACAATCATAGTAGGACGAAAGTGGAAACACAGATAGAAAAATATGGAGGAAGAGGAGGAGGAAGAAAATGAGGGGAAAGGGATGCTAACCGACCCGTGATACACCCAAACAACCTTCTCCTTGAGGTCTATAATCTTCGTGACAAATTCTAAGGAGGGCCGCCCACGGGAGGTTATCAGGAGAGGTTATGAGATTAACCCTTTATATCGCTCTCTCCTCCTCCTCCTCCTCCTCCTCCTCCTCCTCCTCCTCCTCCTCCTCCTCCTGAATAAATTAGTATGTGGACTATGTGTTGTGCTGTAAACAATATAAAAAATAAAGAATGTATGCATGTCTGTAGAAAATTAGGTCCAGATTCTTATTTTTATTATTATTCTTTTGTGAAATATTTGTGTTACTCAGAAGGCAATTTTGGATAGGTACTACCTATTATTTGTTTTTCTCGAATTGGTTTCTTGTGTGTGATTTTTTTTCTTCTTTTCTTTAAATAAGATCACGAAAGATGTTGAAGTTATCCGAGAATAAATTTTCTCTCCCTGCTGTTTGCCTCACAGCCTCATCTCATTGAAAAGGTCCTGTCAGTCCCTCCTGAGATGTCATGCCCTTGCCAGAGCCTCCACTTCAGCCTTGAGTCTGACGAGGTTCCCGAGGATGTCGTCCATCTCCCGAGCCTCGTCATCCTCCAGGCCCAGCAGGCTGTACACAGACGTGGCCTTGGCCTCGTGGCTGGTGGAGCCATCAGCCATGCTCAGTGCCTGGGCCTCGGTGTGTGGCTGTTCGCTGGCCTCCTGCACCGTCTGGGCCCGGCACGCCAGGCCGGCGGCCTCCCGCTTCTCCAGAGCCCCCATGGTGGTGGACAAGGAGTCCTCGCGACGCGCCTGTCTGCGACGGTCCTCCTCTTCCTCCTCCCTCTGGAGGGTCAGGGCGCGGATCTGCGCCTGAAGGGACTCGTAGGCCCGCCACAGGCGCCGTGCCCCGCGCCACATTCCCTCCAGAGCCTGGTCCTTGGCAGCGGCCTCCTGCTCCCGCTGTCCAAGGGCGGCCACCAGCTCCTTGTTCTTCTGCTGCACAGCCTGCAGCTCCTTGACGGTTTCCTGCAGGCTGTTCTACAGCCTGTCACTCTCCTCCTGCACGATTATACACATCTTTGGTTAGGCCGCACTTAGAATATGCCGTTCAATTCTGGTCGCCTTGTTTCGTAAAAGATCAAGCCAAATTGGAATCAGTTCAAAGAAGATCAACTAAACTAATACCATCTCTGCGAAATTCATCTTATGAAGAGAGACTGCGGAAACTTAATATGTTTTCCCTAAAGGATCGTAGAATCCGTGGGGACTTGATAGAAACCTTTAAGATCCTAAAAGAATTTGATGTCATTAATCAAGAGGACCTATTCGCGCTTTCTCCTCAAGTGACAACAAGAAATAATGGTTTTAAACTGAACGGTCAACGTTGCATCACAGATCTCCGTAAAAATTATTTCAATGTTAGAGTTGTTGATCGATGGAACAAATTACCAGCAAATGTTGTCGATGCCAGCACAATAACTACATTTAAAAACAGACTTGACGCGCACTGTAAAGTAAATGGGTATTGATAGTGCCCTGCGAATTCATAATATAGTTCCCCGGATCGATTAATGTTAGTGGTAGTTGTAGTTAGTATATTTCATATCCTATCATTCTTCACTACGAAACTTTCATGCTTCCTATCTTCTTTAGGGACATGGTATCATTTTCCAACTGTCCTCTTACATGTAGTTGATAGTTAGTAGTATGTAGTACAACAGATACCCTAGTTATGGACCAATAGGTCTCCTGGTGTCTGTTATTCCTATGTATTCCTATGTATTCCTCCTCCATTGACATTTTCCCAACCCCTTCCCCACTACTATCACACCTAAAAATTCTAACTGCAACTACACTCCCAACCTCCTCCTCCTCCTCCTCCTCCTCCTCCTCCTCCTCCTTCCTCGGCGTCTTCGTGAAATCGCCTCTTATAAACACAAAAGAAAACCCAATAGTCCCGGATAACGAGTTCGCCTCAAGCACATTTTGGGTCCCTCGCGGCGAAACACTTGAGGCCAAATGTGGGAAAAAGAGCAGCTGGTTCATGCAAAGGTTCAAATATTCTCCAGAGTTTTATAAAAGACTGAATCTTGTTTGTCTTTTTTTTTCTCCTTTACTCTTTCTTTCCTTTCAGCCTTGAGGATTCCGATAGGTCTATAAGGGACGAGAGAAAGAGAGAGAGAGAGAGAGAGAGAGAGAGAGAGAGAGAGAGAGAGAGAGAGAGAGAGAGAGAGAGAGAGAGAGAGAGAGTTCTGCCACTTAATGCCTTCATCAACCTCCTTATCAATTTGTAGCCCTATTTCAACCATGATGTAAGTTGTTTAAATAAAAAAAGAAAAAAAAGAGAGAGAGAGAGAGAGAGAGAAGAGAGAGAGAGAGAGAGAGAGGAGAGAGAGAGAGAGAGAGAGAGAAGAGAGAGAGAGAGAGAGAGAGAGAGAGAGAGAAAGGGGGAAAGACTGGGAGAAAGGGACTCTGGTTAGTATAGTGAAGATTTGGTTTATGACTGGCGAAGGTTAAGGACAAGGAGGAGGAGGAGGAGGAGGAGGAGGAGGAGGAGGAAGAGGAAGAGGAAGAGGAAGAGGAAGAGGAAGAGGAAAAGGAAGAGGAGGAGGAAGGAAAGAGAGATGAGGGGAAGGCAAGGTTAAGGAAAGTGCAAAAGTGAGAAAGAAGAAGAAGTCGAGAAAGAGGAGGAGGGGAAAATGAGGAAGAGTCGATGAAATGAGCCACTGATGATGATGGAATATTTCGTGAATGAGGTACAAGTGAACGTTAATGAAAGGTGAGATATTAAGTGACTGGCAGACTGTCTGGGAATGACTTGATGGGAAGGAAGAATAGAAGGATATGCAGAGAGGCAAGGAGGGAGGGCGTATGATAGGAGACTGAATGATGACAGGTCTAGAGTTTATAGAAGAGGACGAGGAAGAAATACAAAAAAGGAGTAGAAGAAAAAGAAGATAAAGAAAAAAGTGGTAATAGAAGAAATAAAATGAAAAAGAAGAAGAAGAAGAAGAAGAAGAAGAAGAAGAAAAGAAGAAGAAGAAGAAGAAGAAGTAAAGGGAGGAGAGTTCATAATGTAGGAAAATATTATGTTAAGAAATTACAGTCATGTGGATTATCTTGTATGACGGAGACTAAGATTAGCCAAGACGGCTCAAGGAGGCGTGGAGGAACGAGGAGGAGGAGACGAAGAGGAATAAAGATGATAATACTTAAGATGATAATTATAACTATAACAAAAATAATATAATAATGATAATACAAATAATAATAATAATGAACATAGTAATGATAATAATAGTGATAATAATAATAATAATAATAATAATAATAGATACTCTTAATAATAATCCTAATGACGAAACACATGTATTAATTAATTGAAAGATAATGATTGATATAATGATTGAAATACATAATTACATCAGCATTAAATCACAGGAAAATGCAAAGCCATGTATCACAACATTGGTAAACATCCAGTTAAAATCCCTGGCACAACGAATTAGATATTCACAAAACTGATATCATCAAATTATCGTAAATATCCAACTTACGTCCAAATCGAGTTACGACCGTCGTTCAGAATCTAGCCCCGTTAGGAATTCTGCGATTGTGTGTAAAGTGTTATGAGGTCAATTCCCTTCTCCCTTAATTCACCCTTGTTTTTCCTTTTATTTCTCTTTTGTCTTCCTTTTGTGTTCCCTTTTACCTTAATTCACCCTTTGTTTTCCCTTTATATCCCTTTTGTCTCCCTTTTGTGTTCCCTTTTACCTTAATTCACCCTTAGTTTTCCTTTTTGTGTCTCTTTTGTCTTCCTTTTGTGTTCCCTTTTACCTTTCTTCTAATGATCTACAGATTTGAAAAGTCGCATGATGTGAAAAACAATGGGGCGTGTTCCATTGAGGAGCGTAAAGCAGGGGAGTGACAATGCAACGCCGTCAGGTTTAGAAGAGAAAAAGTTAATTTATATGTGTGACATCGTTGTGGTGCATGGCTTATGAGGGGGAGGGTGAAGGGGAGAGGAGGGAAGACGAGGGGAGGGGACATGAGTATAAGAAGGGAGGAATGAAAGGGAAGATAATGGGCGTGGTAATGTGATGAATACCAGGTGAAGAAGGGGAAGAGAGGAAGAGGAAGAAGGAACAAAATGGTGAAAGTATAGCGAAAAGAAATAAGAAATGAAAGTATAAGAAAAAAATGGTATAAGAAAGAAAATAGTTTAAAAAAAGAGTAAGAAGAGGACGAAGAAAGGGAGGAGAGGGAATTAATAAAGAGAATGAAGACAAAAATGAGAGAGGAGAAGAAGGAAGTATTGAGGTGGAGAGGAAAAATGAGTGGGAAGATGAAATAGAAAAACATAAGAAAGAAGAAAAAGGAGTGGGACAAAAAAACATAAGAAAGAAGAGAGAAAAACGAAAAAATAATAACGAAAACTATCTCACAGAAGAAGTGTGGATGATAATTTGACAGGTGAAATGTATGATGGTTGAATTACGGGTTACCAAATTGGCTTCCGCAGGTAATTACAACGTGGCATCCGACAGGTGAGTTACAGCCTTGAAATCGCTTGTAAATTCTTGGTCTATTTTTTGCACCTTCACTGTACTGTAAGCGGCGCAGAGTGGAGTCTGTTTATCGCAATGACCATCAATACGAACACTACATCCACCGGGTGAGGGAGAGACACATGGGAAGACTCCACTTAAAACCACACCAACCACTAACCAAACCCAAAACCCAACCCAAACCAATACCCCACCACCAATACCACCCCACCCCACCCCACCACCACCATCACCACCCAACCTGTCTCTTCATGCTTCAAAATTACCCATCCTTCAACAACCTTTACGGGAGGAAGCAAGACACGCTGCAGCCCCACACTAAACGAGGCACGACCACCAGGGCCCCAAACAGTCGCGTCAATAAGTCAGTCTGTCCTCGCGTCTCGCCCTCAGCATTCTCGTGAGCATGATCGAGTGGCGACAAATGTTGACGTGTTGGTGTGCCAGAGAGTCGCTGAGCCGGCGCTGGTAATTCCTCGAGTCCCCTGTACCCGCCGGTGCCTACCTGCCCCAATCAGTCTTCTTCAGGCGTACACAGCCGGCTGCGTAGGTCCCCGCCGCTGTCACCGTAAGGGGCGGTGCAGCGGCGCGACAAAGGCAGCTGTAACGGGAGACATATAGTGTGGGGGAAGTCGTCTTGGCGCCACCCACTCTCTCTTCCTACCTTCCCTACCATCCTGCAACTCGCATTCCTCCTCCTCCTCCTCCTCCATATTGTCCTCCCTCCCCGTCACTTAAACATTCCTTCAAGTTTTTACATTAATTGAGATGTCCCGTTAGTGCTTCCGTCTCTGTGTCACGATGAGCACCATGATATCCTCTTACTGGCTTTCTTGCACCCATACTACCCTACCCTCATTATACCCTCTCCGGCCTGTTCCCCATGTCTCCTTTATTCTTCTCCCTTCTCCCCTCCGGTATGCGCGTGAACTTACATCACCCCAGGGCTTTTGACGTCCCTGCCGTGCATAGTCTCAGGTCACCCTTGGACAAGTTGTAACATGTGCACCTGTTAATTCCCCCGAGCAATGGTTATGGTGAAGCCACTATTCATCAGCAATGGTGGTGGATTGGACTGCAGGAAAATGATCTCTTTAGACACAATTGCTAGAGTTCCAGGGTCCTATAAGTCAGGTGGACCATGCTGTAGTTAGCTGGGCCTGCAGTATATAGAGGAATGTAGGAAGATTATCATTTTATTGGATTATCCGAATTCTGGCTAATCAGTAAAGAAAATAAGGGCAAGAGAAAGACACTAAAAACACAATAAAATGGAGGGTTTTCAAAAAGATAAATGGTAGGAGATAGCCCCTTAAAACACAAAAATGGATGGTTACAAGAATGATAAAAATGGCAAGAGAAAGACACTGTAAAAACACAATAAAATGGATGGTTACAAGAATGATAAAAATGGTAGGAGATAGACACTGTAAAAGTAAAAACAAAATAAAATGGATGGTTACAAGAATGATAAAAATGGTAAGAGATAGACACTGTAAAAGTAAAAACACAATAAAATGGATGGTTACAAGAATGATAAAAATGGTAAGGATAGACACTGTTAAAAAAAAAAAAAAATGGATGGTTACAAGAATGATAAAAATGGTAGGAGATAGACACTGTAAAAACAAACAATAAAATGGATGGTTACAAGAATGATAAAAAACTAAAAGGCAAAATAAATGCAACAAACGACTGGGCGAATGAAAACAATGACAGGTAAGTTGCGGTTAATTAATCCTCGCCCTGAGTGCTCGGCAAACAATGGTAAGAAAAAGAAAGAATAATATCCTTTGTCTTTTGCCCGGCGAAGGAGACAATGATGCATTCACTCCCTCGGCTCTTACACAACGTCCCTCACTGTCCTATTTTTCTAAAGACTTGTAATGCCTTTCCCTCCTTTACCTAAAACCACCTCATTATTATTCCTACGTACAAAACGGCATTTAGTTTTATTATCATACGCTTGTGCAAATGTTTTTTTTACCTCATTTACTTCAACACTCTCTTCATCTTTTGAATACGTTAAAATAATTCTTTCTACTATTCCTACTGTTCTATATGAATTCGAAAATGTTTGTTATTTGAAAAAATACTACAAGAAGACGTGTAAAGAATTATGTGTGAAACCCGCAAAGCCTGTATTAAAGTGGGCTTCCCAGGCTGCCACTAGAGGGTTTAAGTACTTAGTGTAGTGGCTCATTGGCTTCTGGTGGTGGTGGTGGTGGTGGGGGTGGTGAGACGTTGGCGAGGTAGTGAAGGGGGTAATAAGTGGCCTGAGTGTGTGTCTCTCTCTCTCTCTCTCCCCTCTCTCTCCATCCCCTTCCTTTTCCTCTCCATCTCCCCTTCCTCCTTCCCCTCTCTCTCTCTCCTCTCCTCTCTCTCTCTCTCTCTCTCATTTTCTCTCTCTCTCTCTCTCTCTCTCTCTCTCTCTCTCTCTCTCTCCTCTCTCTCTCTCTCTCTCTCTCTCTCTGACCAAAACGCCAACAAGATTTCCACTTTATCACCACAACAGTACTTTGCTTTCACCGCATTTCAAGGGAAGAAGAGAGAGAGAGAGAGAGAGAGAGAGAGAGAGAGAGAGAGAGAGAGAGAGAGAGAGAGAGAAGAGAGAGAGAGGAGAGAGAGTAGAGGAGTAGGAGCAAGAGGCACTGGAGAAAGAAAAGGAAAGAGACAAGAAGTACAAGAAGTGAGGGATGATGATTTGGAGGAAAGAGAAGATAACAAAGAAAGAAAACCTGTATACTGGAGAGACGTTAATGAGTACGAAGGAGGGAAAGAAGAAGAAAGGAGGAGGAGGAAACAGGGAGAAAGACAGGGAGAGTAATGACGAAAGTAATGAGTGGTGATGAAAAATGAGGATAAGAAAAGGAAATAAGGGGAAGGGAGATAATAGGAGAAGAAAGCAAATGTCTTAAGGTAAATGTAGGATAGGAATAGATATAGAATTAGAATATACGGAAATTATGATACTAACTTGCAAAAGACACGAATGAATAAGATAAGAAAAAAAGATAAATTGATGTGATAGAAAAAAACCAGATAAAGATATGCTATGAATAGGAAATATGAACAGCGAGAGAGAGAGAGAGAGAGAGAGAGAGAGAGAGAGAGAGAAGAGAGAGAGAGAGAGAGAGAGAGAGAGAGAGAGAGAGAGAGAGAGAGAGAGAGAGAGAGAGAGAGATATATATTGATATTGATATATTTATTTGGCCATGTAGTTTTGTACATATGAACATATTACATATAGTGATAAAGCCAGGTCCAATAAGCCGAAGCTTTTATAGGACCTGAAAGCTATAATATATAATAACATAGCAAGGGACTGGTCAGGCCATTTTGAAAATATAACATTTTATGGATGATATATGGAAGTTAACATAGTAAACCAATCATTTTAAATGCATAAAAAAAAAAAATTCTTAATAACCATAAAAAAAAAAAAAAAAAAACACAATATGACATTTATGGTTGTAAAGAGTTTATAAATTTTCATTGTATTTGTCAAGCATGCTCTTTATCAAGTTACGTTTGAAAGATTTTAAGTTTTCATCAGTAATAAAATGTTCTGGTAAGTTGTTCCAGCTTTTAGTTCCTCTTGACAAGATACTCTGTTGTGCATGTGATGTCCTGCACAATGGTATACGTAAATCATATGGTCTTCGGGTTACATTGTAGGGTATTGCTCTAAAGCCAAGGTCTAAAGGTAAAGAGTGTATGGATTTATGTACAAAAAGATTGGTTTGAAGGAGTATGATATCTGGAAGCCTTAATAACTTGAAGTCTCGGAAAATACTGATGGTATGGTCATAACGATTTTTAAAGAACATAACACGTAACAACTTTTTCTGACTAATAAAGAGGCTGTCAATGAAGGTTTTATAGGCACCTCCCCATAAAGATGAACAATATAAAAGATGTGGATATATTAGGGTAAAATAAACTTGTAGTAAACATTTTACATTCAAATAGTGCCTTAGTCTGTAAAGTATGCCTGTGTATAACGATATCCTAGATTTCACCATATCAATATGTTCTTTCCATTTCAACTTACTATCTATATATATCCCTAGAAATTTAATTCGAAAACCTCATGTAATGATAGATTATTTATCTTTATTTGTGTGTGTACTGGCTGAGTCATAAGGGGACTGGAAACCATAAAGCAGGTTTTATTAATATTTAAAGTTAATTTGTTGCTCTTAATCCAATTTGAAACTTTATTTAATTCTTCATTCAATGTAATTGTAATATTTTCAAGATTTTGGCCTTGAATGAAGATTGTGGTATCATCAGCGAAAAGTAAGAATTCAAGTTTATTACTGCTACGAATGATGTCATTTATGTATATTAAAAAAAGCACAGGACCAAGAATTGAACCCTGGGGTACTCCACATGTGATGTCATTATAAGGAGATGATGTATTATTATATGATGTATATTGCTTTCTATGACTTAAATAACTTTTGAACCAGTTGTGAGCACTACCACGTATTCCATAGATAGATAATTTGTGTAATAAGATTGTGTGAGAAATTGTGTCAAATGCTTTTGTGAGGTCACAAAAAACTGTTATTTGTAGCATTTTATTGTCCAGTGCATTGTAAATGTTCTGACAGATATGGTAGACTGCTAATTCAGTGGAAAACTGGGGACGGAGAGAGAGAGAGAGAGAGAGAGAGAGAGAGAGAGAGAGAGAGAGAGAGAGAGAGAGAGAGAGAGAGAGAGAGAGAGAGAGAGATAATACGTTAACTTATATGTCGAGGAAAAAACATTAAATTATATAACGAGGAAAAAAGAAAGAAAAACAGAAGAAGAAGAAGAAGAAGAAGAAGAAGAAGAAGAAGAAGAGAAAAGGAAACGAAGAAAACGAAAAAAGGGGAAGGTTAGGGAGCTGAAGAAACTCTGCCCTATTAAATTTCCCGTCTCCTACTAAATGGCCGTCTAGCGCGAGAAGACAGCCGGATAATGAGATAAAGTGAACCTAACTTCTGTGTGGTGTTGTGTGTGTGTGTGTGTGTGTGTGTGTGTGTGTGTTGTGTGTGTGTGTGTGTGTGCGTGTGTGTGTCTGCGTGTGTGTGTGGTGTTTGTGTGTGTGTGTGTGTGTGTGTGTGTGTGTGTGTGTGTGTGTGTGTGTGTGTGTGTGTGTGTGTGTGTGTGTGTGTGCGTGTGTGTGGTGTCTGCGTGTGTGTGTGTGTTTGTGTGTGTGTGTGTGCGTGTGTGTGATGGTATGGATACAGAAGCATAAGTAAACGAGTGGAAATAAAGAAGAAGAAAAAAAAAACAGGTACAAAAAGAGAAAAGACATCAAGAAAATAGAACAAATTTTAGCTACATATCTTGGGGAAGGAAGGTGGAAGAGGACAACGAAGTGGAAGAGGTGGAGGAGGAGGAGGAGGAGGAGGAGGAGGAGGAGGAGGAGGAGGAGGAGGAGGAGGAGGAGGAGGAGGAGGAGGAGGAGGAGGAGGAGGAGTAGGAGGAGGACTACAACGACGACATAAACGGTAACGACAAGGAAGGGAAAGGAAGAATAAAAAAAAGAATATGACGAATGCGAAAGAAGGAAGGAAGTAGAAGACGAATAAGGAGGAGAAGAAGGCGGTGAAGAAGGAAGTGGAGGACAAGATTCCCGCAGCAATAACTCCCTAAGCCAAGGAGGGCGTCGCCTATATTCGTGTCTCCTGCCCTCGAATTAAACTCTCCAGCTTGGGGAGGCGAACCGGGTCATCCAATTTGGTTCCTGTCTCTATACTTTTCCTCCTCGTTAGCTGACGTCGTTTCATTCTCTCTCTCTCTCTCTCTCCTCTCTCTCTCTCTCTCTCTCTCTCCTCTCTCTCTCTCTCTCTCTCTCTCTCTCTCCTCTCTCTCGCTCTCGCTCGCTCGCTCCTCTCCTCTCCTCTCTCTCTCTCTCTCTCTCTCTCTCTCTCTCTCTCTCTCTCTCTCTCTCTCTCTCTCTCTCTCTCTGTGTGTGTTTGTGTGTCGCAGTTTGATTATAAGAGTCCATAGTTGGGGTAGGAAGGACGCAAGGGGGGGATAGAAAATAAGAGAGGTGAGGGAATAGATGAACAAAAAACTCATATACCACCGCCACCACCACCAGCACCGCTTACTACAGTACCACGATAACACTGGAAACAACAGGCAGAAAACACCACCACCATCCTTACACCACCTTCATTACACTTGTCACCACCACCACCACTAATGACGAATACCATCATCACAAGCTCAATAGCACCACCACCATCATCATCACAAGTGCAGTACCACCACCACCACACCACTACCACCAACCACGCCATCACCCCCACCACACCCCACCACCACCACCACACCACACCACCATCATCATCACCAGCACATTACAACACACTCCCCCCCCCCCCCCCCACACGCCCATACACCTGGGCCGACGCGTGGGTGGCCCAGGGGCGTGGAGGTCCTCAAGATGACCCTCAGATGCGACCCGAGACAGAGCAGGGCGGTGACGGAACCAAAAATGGGCGGCCGTGACAAATCCCGCCCCTCGCCTTGCTGGAGCGTGGGCGTGCTGGTTACGGGCGGCGGGAACGAGAGCATAGATAGAGGGTACCCGCGCCCCGCCCTTGGGTATTCCCGCGGGAAGAAGCCTGAAGGTGGTGAGTTGTGTCTTTCATGCATCTTGCGTGGCCTTTTGTGTGGCTGGTGGCTTGGTCTTGATTTTACTGCTTTCATCTTTTCCTTGTCAACTGTTTTATTTGTTTTTTTAGCTTCTCCTTTATCTAATCCTCCTCCTCCTCCTCCTCCTCCTCCTCCTCCTCCTCCTCCTCTTCCTCTTCCTCTTCCTCTTCCTCTTCCTCTTCCTCTTCCTCCTCCTCCTCCTCCTCCTCGCTGCCTAACGGGGATCACACGCTCGTCCAACACGCACAAAAACACGCCAACAAATTGTTTTGTTTACTAAGCGAAGCTAACTTGAGGTCAGGTGTTGGCCCGCATGACCTCTTCCTTTTTACTGCCATACCTGCCCATCCCCCTCCCTCCCTCCTTCCTTCCCTCCCTCCTTCCCTCCCTTCCTCTCTCCCTCCCTCCCTCCCAGTCCCGTCTTTCCTTCGCCACCCCTGCCTTCCCTTCCCTCACCTTGTCTTACCGTGATCTAATCTCAGCTTATCTTTGCGGTGTTGCAATTTCCTCCTTGTCTCAACACCACAGTGGTCTTACAAAGGTTTACTTCACGCCCTTATCCGACCCCATCCACTCTTGAAACATCTGTGTCCCTTAACAATTTCTAATCCTTTCTCTCTCTTTCCCTTTTCCATTTTCTGGTCTCCCGCATTTTTTATCCTAACCTTAGTAATTGCATGTTTTCCTTTCTTCTCCCGGCCTGCATTTCCATATGTTCCTACCTCCCTCCCTCCCTCTCTCCCCTACTTTCCTTCCACTGTATTTCCCTGTTTTAACTCACTTCTTCTTCTACCCTCTCTCCACCCTACAAGTCATGCATCCTTTCCCCTTGGACACATTCACCTGTACGTTACCTGTGTGGCTTGATATGTACTGCTCCGCCTCATTACCTGTACCCTGCCCGTACCCAGCCATAGGGAGACTTTACCGAGGTCCCAGCAATATAAAAACCCGGAGAAAAAGTTTACTTCCCAGAGTAATTTGTCCCCTACCAAATAAGTTTATCAGTATAAATGCTATACTGTTATCTTCGGAAATGTTTGTTCTATAAGATTATCACCTAAAACACAGTAAACCACTCTAAATAAATGCCATTATGAGATTATGAAACAATATGCATGAACAGGGAATTCAATTAAACTCAGCTCCATTTAAAATATTGTGAGGAAACTTTTGACATGAAGTATACCAAAAGAAGCGGAATTGTATTAGCTTTCCATGAATATATTTTGTTTCTACCTCACCTCACCTTACCCTACCCACCCGCACCATGCATGAATCCCCTCCCCTTCTCCTCCCTCCCCTCCCCTTCATCACCCCCTCCCCGTCCACCTGCTGCCCCCAACCGAGGCCTCGCCCCAACACCCTTCCCCCCCACCATCCATTAGCCTCACCATCCCTGCAGTGGAGTTATAGCGGTTGACGCCATTCATTAATTTCAACATGATGCTAATGAGTGTTGGTGGACACCTCTACCACCCACCACCAGCCCTTCCTTCCTTCCCTCCTTCTTTATATCCTTCTCCTCCTACCCCCTTCCTCCTCTCATCCAGCAAATTATTACATGGGTGACATTGCAGATCCGCCCACACCTACACCCCATCCACCATTAGCCCACGCCCATCATGTGTCTCTAAAACCCAGTATGCCCTCCACTTCACCCACACACTTCACCCATCCTGCATCTCACATCCCACGAAAAAATTAGAGGAAAAGAAGGATATGAGTTTTGCAAGTCACATCATGAAGCATATTTTAATTCCTCCTCCTCCTCCATTTCCTCCTTCTTCGCCTTCTTTTCTTCTTCATTGTATTATTTATGGCATTCATTCTTGTTTTTACATATTCCCTTTCTGCCTCCTTCCTTCACTCCTGACCGCCTCACCCACTGCACTCTAAGCATTCAAAAACAACGATATAATGTGTGCTTTCTGAGGCATAACCGAGGGTCTTCAGTAATTATAGAATAGGGTGAGGGAGTTATTTTTACCAGTATTGTATATGCTCCTAAGAAGAGGCAGGGATAAAAGGAGGAGAAGGATATGAAAGGAAAATAGGAGATGATTCGTAGGTAGTTTTGCCATTAGTTTGAGAAAGGCATCCAGACCCAACTGTGTAAATAGAGGCGAGGGTCAGGTATAGAGGGAGAGAGAGGGAAAAGGGAGAGAGAGAAAGAGGGCCAGGTAGAGGGAAAGAGGGAGAGATAATAGACAGAGAGAGAAGGCAAGGACGAGGAGGAAGTGAAAGGTAGAAAGGTTATGAGCAGAAGATGAGGTGGCGAAAGTAGGAGAGAGAGAGAGAGAGAGAGAGAGAGAGAGAGAGAGAGAGAGAGAGAGAGAGAGAGAGAGAGAGAGAGAGAGAGAGAGAGAGAGAGAGAGAGAGAGGGGAGAGAGAGAGAGAGAGAGAGAGAGGTCCCTGTGGATAGGAATGTTCCTCCCTCAACCTAAACACTGGAAAGGTAAACAAGGAAGGTACTACAGCGAGACACCATCATTAGTTTCCGTGAGGAGGAGGAGGAGGAGGAGGAGGAGGAGGAGGAGGAGGAGGAGGAGGAGGAGGAGGAGGAGGAGGAGGAGGAGGAGAGGTAAGGGAGGAATAGCGAAGGAAATTATGAGGAAGGAGGAGTCAGTGAGTGAAGGGATAAGAGGAAGGGAGCGAATGTGAGGAGTGAGTAAAATGAGGGACAGTGAGTAATGAAATAAGAGGAAGATTAGAGAAAGGATGACAACAAATGAAATGAAAAGGAGAGAGACAGAAAGGGAATATGTAAACACAAAAATGAATGCCATAAAGAATACAGTGAAGAAGAATAGAAGAAGACGAAGAAGAAGGAAGAGGAGGAGGAGGAGGAGGAGGAACTAAAAATATGATCATGACTTGCAAGACCAACCCATATTCTTCTCCTCATATCCTTCTCCTCCTCATCATATTTCTACTCATCCATGATCCTCCCTCTCGTCTTCCCTCTCCTCTTCTTAGTCCTTCACCTTATCCGCCTCCTCCTACTATTACTAAGCCCTCCCTGCTCCTCTTTAGAATTAACACCCTGCCCTCTGCCGCCCAGGGTAATTACTGCCGGTCGTTACGAGGGAAGGGAAGTTCTCAAAGACGAACAGAAAACGAGAAACCAGAGACCGACGAGGCTGAAAAGGTCACCTGAGGAACATCCGCCCACAGGAACAGACTGAGAAGGTCACCTGAGGAACATCCGCCCACAGGAACAGGCTGAGAAGGTCACCTGAGGAACATCCGCCCACAGGAACAGGCTGAGAAGGTCACCTGAGGAACATCCGCCCACAGGAACAGGCTGAAAAGGTCACCTGAGGAACATCCGCCCACAGGAACAGACTGAGAAGGTCACCTGAGGAACATCCGCCCACAGGAACAGGCTGAGAAGTCACCTGAGGAACATCCGCCCACAGGAACAGGCTGAGAAGGTCACCTGAGGAACATCGGCCCACAGAACAGGCTGAGAAGGTCACCTGAGGAACATCCGCCCACAGGACAGGCTGAGAAGGTCCCTGAGGAACATCCGCCCACAGGAACAGGCTGAGAAGGTCACCTGAGGAACATCCGCCCACAGGAACAGGCTGAGAAGGTCACCTGAGGAACATCCGCCCACAGGAACAGGCTGAGTGCAGGTCAACGGAAAGATGGACTATGCCTGCACTTTTTTCCTGATGCTCTCTCTCTCTCTCTCTCTCTCTCTCTCTCTCTCTCTCTCTCTCTCTCTCTCTCTCTCTCTCTCTCTCTCTCTCTCTCTCTCTCTCTCTCTCTCTCTCCTCCTCTCTCTCTCTCTCTCTCTCCTCTCTCTCTCTCTCTCTCTCTCTCTCTCTCTCTCTCTCTCTCTCTCTCTCTCTCACAACAGAATCTGTTGATATATCTCTCTATCTTAATCCAACAACAGCCACAGAAGTCGAGTCCATAATTCACGGACTCAAGATATCGTCACCAGGTCACGACGACATTAATGCTAAAATTTTAAAAGAATGTTGTGAAGAGGTCTCTCCATTTCTTGCACATATTATAAATAAGTCTTTTAAAGAAGGTTCCTTTCCCATGCAGTTAAAGACTGCAAAAGTAATACCCATATATAAAAAAGGCGATACATCCTTACACACCAATTATTGATATCGGCCTATAATTATAGGCCGATAGCAATTCTACCAAGCTTTAGTAAAATGTTCGAAAAACTAGTAGCAACAAGGCTAATCAATTATCTTTCCCAACCTGCCTTATTAACAGAGTGCCAACATAGATTTCGCCCAAACCATTCAGTTGAACAGGCAATACACCAAATCACTCACAGTATTTACAACGCCTTAGATAGTAAGTTATACCAACTAACTGTATTTTGTGACTTAAGTAAAGCATTTGACACTATCCCACACTCCATTCTATTAGAGAAACTACTGGTATACGGGATTCGTGGTCCGGCTTATAAATGGTTCCAGTGTTATCTTAACCAAAGAAAACAATACGCAGTGTATGATAGGAAAACATCTAGTCTTAGACCCATTAATTGTGGTGTGCCTCAAGGCTCCATCCTAGGACCAATCTTGTTTTTAATTTATATTAATGCTATCACACGTAGTAGCAATACACTTAATTTTGTTCTTTTTGCAGACGATACAAACATCTTTATACAAGGAAAAGATCTCAATGAACTTAAAAATACTTTAAATGAAGAATTAGAGCAAGTATCAAATTGGATAAAAAGTAATAAACTTACGTTAAACACTTCAAAAACTCACTTTATGGTATCACACACTTTAAATCAACCCTATGATATGGAGATAAGAATTAACAATAATATAATACAAGAGGTAAAGGAAACAAATTTTAAGGAATTATCTTAGATAATAAATTAAACTGGCAACCACAATTTAATGAGATAAAAACTAAAATCTCTAAAATATCTTGTGTATTATACAGGGTAAGAAATTTTATTAATTCCGACTGCTTAAGACAAATTTATCTATCCATTGCAAATCCACATATGATTTACTGTTCAGCAATTTGGGGAGGCGCTTACAAAACATACATAGATGATATTTTCATAGCTCAGAAAAAGCTAATCCGGATCATGTTTCATGAACTTAGATATGCCCACACTAATCCCCTATTTGTTAAATACAAACTACTTAAATTTCATGACATTATATCTCTTCAGACATATTTGTTTGTTCATAAAGCTCTCCATAGGCATCCAGTAAACAATGATTTTAAATACCTCTCCCACAATACTGATACCCGAAGGCCCAAAGATCTCAGACTCCCATTATGCAGGACAACACATGTACAACAAAACGTCCTTTTTAGAGCAGCAAAACTGTGGAACCAACTCCCAGATGACATGAAAAACATCCCAACCCTCAATTCATTCAAATACAAAACTAAGCTCTAGATATTCGAAAATTACCAGCAAGATAGTTAAATAGTTAATACCTCTATCATACTAACATTGTTTCTGTTATCATTATTGTTATTGCTATCACTGTTCTCATTATTACATATATATTGCAATATTACGTTATTATTATGTTTATTCTTATCAATATTTTGCTTCAACTGTCATCATGACTCCGTCTATTCAAATATAGCTATCATTATCATTTTTATTATTTTTTATATTATTAGAATTTATTACTATTATTATTATTATTATTAATATTATTATTACTTTTGATTTGTTTTTATTATAACAATTTAAATGAACCCATATTTATATATTTTTTAAATTTTTATAACATATTCGATACTAAAGTCCACACGTTTCCACGACTGTTGTAATTAAAACAAAATCTAAGGCATCAGGTCCATAAAGAGTCTCGGCTCAATGGACCGCGGCTTTTATATAATTATTAATGTATAATCAACTTTATGTATGTTATGTTAAGCCTAATAAACAATCAATCAATCAATCAATCAATCTCTCTCTAAGACTATCCACCATAGCTTTCCTTCCATCCATCCAGGCAGGTGTGTGGAAGGAGACCGGAATTAATGAGGGGAAGTTCAGTGATGTAAAGTAAGGCATGAATTATATGATGATTAAATTGTATAAACATGTGAGAGAGAGAGAGAGAGAGAGAGAGAGAGAGAGAGAGAGAGAGAGAGAGAGAGAGAGAGAGAGAGAGAGAGAGAGAGAGAGAGAGAGAGAGAGAGAGAGAGAGAGAGAGAGATTATGTTGCTCTTACGGATTTTGGTGTAATTACGAAATATAGTATAGCTCTTGAAACTCTTGAACTTGTTAGCTACATGAGAGGCTTTAGGCGGTGAAACTACTATTACTTGTTGTATAAGGGAAACTTTAACTATTTGGTGAGGCTTCTGCATTGGTCTGAATGCAATGACTCCTTATACGTGGAGGGAAGGGGGCTGGGGGGGGGGGTGAAGAGGTGGAAAGAAAATTTGGTATCAGAAAAGAATTGATACATTTTAGGGAAAGTTTTCAGTGTTAAGAGCGGAAGGCCCTCTAGAGTCTATAGACAGTCCGCCGATTCAAGCGCCTTGCAGACAGTCCGCCAGTCCCCGCGCACTACGTCTCTGATTGGTTCTTAGCTCGCCTCCCTAACTCCTATCTACTTGTATAGATTGTCAGTGTTTCAATACTTCACTCTCCGCACACTCTACATAAGAGTCATTATTCTGTACTATGAAGGTGTTGGCGCGGCCAGCAGATTGGAACCTGATGAGGTTGGAGTTGAGGGGCGAGGGAAAGATGCTTGCAGTAACACTCTACATAAGAGTCATTATTCTGTACTATGAAGGTGTTGGTGCGGCCAACATATTGGAACCAATGAGGTTGGAGTTGAGCGGTGAGGAAAAGACGCTACATAAGAGTCATTATTCCGTGTTTACTCATGTGTATTGTTCCTTAACGACCACGAGGGTGAACCTCCAAGCTACGATGCCTAGGACGGCGTTTCTTTCCTTAATATTGCGAGGGTGCATGTTTGACAGAATCTCAGAGAAAGTAAGATTATAGGCAGTGATGATTGCCAAGGCAGATTCAAGTATTAAAGTTATGGAAAGTGAAAAGGAGCCAATACAGGCAAGAGGAATGAATAAGAGGAAGAGGAAGAGGAAGAGGAAGAATAATGCAGGACGTCAACAAGTATTGGCGGGCAAGTCAGCGAAGAGTGTGGCCGCAGGAGTGGTGGTCGCGGCCGCCCTCGTGTTGGCGTGGCTCGCCATCGCCGGCAGGGCGGAGACAGCCCTGGACACTTGGCGCAGCCTGCACCACACCCTGCAGTTGTGGCAGGCTGAGGGCCCGCACACCACTACTATGGGTCACCTGCGGCAGGCTACGGCAGGTATGTGGTGGCTCGGTCCACTGAAACCTGATGCCCCGAGGAACCCTGTTGAGCAGTGTGATGGTGTCGACGCAGCCCACTGGTGGACGGTGTTCTGGAGGCTGCGGGAGGCAGAGCACCGCCTCCACTGTCTACAGGAGCAAATCTTGTTGGCTCAAGAGGAACACGGAGACTTTACAGGCAAAGTGTTCTTATTCAGCGCTTTGCTTCTATTTAGCGTCGCTATTTGTGCCTTGTTAGTGCTGGGCATATGTTGCGGGAGAAGGAACAAGAGGCCAGGCATTCCGGAAACAGTGTTTGCAGCCCCTCCGCAGGGCGATGCAGACCTGCTGAACGCGTTCAAACGAGAGACTAACAGTAAAACATTGACTGAGGAAGTAGATGAAGTCTTCTATATCCCTGATGAATGCCTACAGTACTTTGGATCAGATAACGAACTTCTGAGGAAGAGCGAAACATTTGAGAACACCGCTGAGACTGAGGCTTCGAGTGACGCTTCCTCACCGCCCTCAGAGCCCGACGTGGCGCCAGTGTGTGCGCAACAGGAGGGGTTGCAAGACTTGTTGATGTCATCGGGGAAAGACTGTGTTGAGGAAGATAATATTTTGAACGACTGTGAAGAAGACAATGTTGAACTGAGAAATTGTTATGGAGAAAAGACTGTTGTTGAAAACTACAAAGAAGAGGCTCTTGTTGAAGAGGTTGTTGTCCAGGGCTGTGGTGGGGAGGAGCTTGTACTTAAGGATTCTTATAAGTTGGAGGATGTTGTAGAAGAGCGTGATGAGGAAGATACAGTTGTAGAAGAGCGTAATAAGGAAGATACAGTTGTAGAAGAGCGTGATGAGGAAGCTGTTGTAGAAGAGCTTGATGAAGCTGTTGTAGAAGAGCGTGATGAGGAAGCTGTTGTAGAAGAGCTTGATGAAGCTGTTGTAGAAGAGCGTGATGAGGAAGCTGTTATAGAAGAGCGTGATGAGGAAGAAGCTGTTGTAGAAGAGCGTAATAAGGAAGATACAGTTGTAGAAGAGCGTGATGAGGAAGCTGTTGTAGAAGAGCTTGATGAGGAAGCTGTTGTAGAAGAGCGTGATGAGGAAGCTGTTGTAGAAGAGCTTGATGAGGAAGCTGTTGTAGAAGAGCGTGATGAGGAAGCTGTTGTAGAAGAGCGTGATGAGGAAGCTGTTGTAGAAGAGCGTGATGAGGAAGCTGTTGTAGAAAAGCTTGATGAGGAAGCTGTTGTAGAAGAGCGTGATGAGGAAGCTGTTGTAGAAGAGCGTGATGAGGAAGCTGTTGTAGAAGAGCGTGATGAGGAAGCTGTTGTAGAAGAGCTTGATGAGGAAGCTGTTGTAGAAGAGCTTGATGAGGAAGCTGTTGTAGAAGAGCGTGATGAGGAAGCTGTTGTAGAAAAGCGTAATAAGGAAGATACAGTTGTAGAAGAGCGTGATGAGGAAGATACAGTTGTAGAAGAGCGTGATGAGGAAGCTGTTGTAGAAGAGCGTGATGAGGAAGCTGTTGTAGAAGAGCGTGATGAGGAACAAGCTGTTGTAGAAGAGCGTAATAAGGAAGATACAGTTGTAGAAGAGCATAATAAGGAAGATACAGTTGTAGAAGAGCATTTTAAGGAAGATACCGTTGTAGAAGAGCGTGATGAGGAAGCTGTTGTAGAAGAGCGTGATGAGGAAGCTGTTGTAGAAGAGCGTGATGAGGAAGAAGCTGTTGTAGAAGAGCGTAATAAGGAAGATACAGTTGTAGAAGAGCGTGATGAGGAAGATACAGTTGTAGAAGAGTGTGATGATGAAGCTGTTGTAAAAGAGCGTGATGAGGAAAAAGCTGTTGTAGGAGAACGTGATGAGCAAGAGGATGTTGTAGAAGAGCGTGACGAGGAAGAAGCTGTTGTATAAGAGCGTGATGAGCAAGAGGATGTTTTAAACTTGGCCCAACCCCTCCTTCCCTAGGAGAAGATTCTTATTATATAGGATTCTTATAAGTTGGAGGATGTTGTAGAAGAGCGTGATGAGGAAGATACAGTTGTAGAAGAGCGTAATAAAGAAGATACCGTTGTAGAAGAGCGTGATGAGGAAGCTGTTGTAGAAGAGCGTGATGAGGAAGATACAGTTGTAGAAGAGCGTGATGAGGAAGATACAGTTGTAGAAGAGCGTGATGATGAAGCTGTTGTAGAAGAGCGTGATGAGGAAAAAGCTGTTGTAGAAGAACGTGATGAGCAAGAGGATGTTGTAGAAGAGCGTGATGATGAAGCTGTTGTAGAAGAGCGTGATGAGGAAGCTGTTGTATAAGAACGTGATGAGCAAGAGGATGTTGTAGAAGAGCGTGATGAGGAAGAAGCTGTTGTAGTAGAAGAGCGTGATGAGGAAGAAGCTGTTGTATAAGAGCGTGATGAGCAAGAGGATGTTGTAGAAGAGCGTGATGAGGAAGAAGCTGTTGTAGAAGAGCGTGATGAGGAAGAAGCTGTTGTATAAGAGCGTGATGAGCAAGAGGATGTTGTAGAAGAGCGTGATGAGGAAGAAGCTGTTGTATAAGAGCGTGATGAGCAAGAGGATGTTGTAAACTTGTCCCAACCCGTCCTTCCCTAGCCCCTCCCTGACCCGCCCTAACCCCTCCCTGCCCTTCCTCAACCCCTCGCTGCCCCAACCCTCCACCCCAAGCCTCAACGTGCCCCACGTCAGCCCCGTCCTTACCCACCCCAGCCTCGCCGTGACCCGCCGTGGGAGCGGCCGCCAGACTGCTATAACGGCAGCCTGCGAGCCCTGCACTAGGAGGTGCTGGACTTCCAGCGCTGGGCAGGCGGCAGCGAGGCGGAGCTCCAGCGGCGAATGCTCCCAGTGGAGGATGTGCGACGCGCAGTGGCGTCCCTGTGGCCTGCGGCGATCGTCCACGTCACCGGCAGCCTGGCCAACGGCCTGTACCTGCCTGACAGCGACGTGGACTTAACACTGCTGGGCCAGTGGCCGGCGCCGCCGCAATCGCTATTTGCCTTGCGGGACGCCATCATTGAGCTGGGCGTGGCAGCGCCAGACTCGCTGACCGTGTTGGACAAGGCTTTTGTGCCGCTGGTGAAGTTCGTGCACCTGCGCACTGGTCTGCCCATAGACCTATCATTCGGAAGCGAGGGAGCCGTGCGTGCTGCTGCGCTGGTGAAGGAGTTCTTGAAGGAGTTCCCGGGGCTGCAGCCGCTGGTGCTGCTGGTGCGCCAGTACCTTCGAGGTATTGGCCTGGCTGAGGTATTTAGCGGAGGCGTGTCCTCCTATTCCATCATCCTCTTGGCCACAAACCTGCTGCAGCTGCAGGCTCCCAAGCATGCCCAGAGTGACCTTGGCTGCCTACTTCTTCGATTCTTTTCTTTTTATGGCCATGAGTTTAAATACTCGAGCACGGGTATAAGCGTGCTGGAGGGCGGGCGGTATCTGCGGAAGGAGGACGTGCCCACCGAGATGCCCGGCGGCCATCGCAGGGCAGACCTCTGCATTCAGGACCCGCTCACCCCCGGCAATGACGTGGGACGTTCTTCATATCGCATCTGGGACGTGCGGAGGGCGTTCCAGCACGCTTACCAAGTCCTCATGCCGGCAATGTACGCCCACGGCCCGTACGTCGTCCCGTGCTCCTTGGTGGGGCAGCTGCTGGAGGGCTACAATGCCCCTGAACGGATCCTGCCAGTGTGGCACCCCCCGCCTCAGGGGCCCCGGCAAACACGCCAACACGGGATGACAAGGCCACAGTCTGGCTATGACGCAGGCAAGCATAAAGGCGGGAGGAGGCAGCAGGGAGGCCATCGGAGGTGTCCTCGCCCCCGGGAGGATCGTCCCCCTCGCGACTGAGAAGACTCACACCGAGGGTGTTGAGGCGGAATGAAAGAAAAAATAAAGTAAATATAAGTTGATAAAAAGTTAAGCTTTTAAGGATGGAGTTTTATTCAGCGTAGAAAGAATATACTTAACAGTGTAGTAATTAATGAACGCAGACCACCGTGCGAGGCGTGTCCGAATGAAGAAATCAGATAATAACAAGATAAAAATACATACAAATTTTATTTTAAGAAATCAGAAAACAGCTTTGTAATGTCTGCAATGGGCATCTGTGCACCGCTCTATTTTATTATTTTGTTTTCTGCCTCGTGTGTCTTTGTAACAATGAGGAATGATCTCTTTTGTAATGTACATATGTATGTATGTATGTAATGTACGTACATGTAATAATGTATTATACTGTATCCTGCCTGTCACTATGGAGATTACTTTGTACGTGATGAATGAAGCAAAGTGAATACACACCATCTTTCATTAGCATTATCATTTTGTAATTTCTTGAATTGAACTCTGAACTCTGTATACATGCTTAGCACACGCTCTCTCTCTCTCTCTCTCTCTCTCTCTCTCTCTCTCTCTCTCTCTCTCTCTCTCTCTCTCTCTCTCTCTCTCTCTCTCTCTCTCTCTCTCTCCCCCCCTCTCTCCCCTTACCCAGTCATACACAAGCCTTCACTGCCTTGCCACCACACGCTACAACGAGGCAGCGGCGCGGGAAGCCTTACAACACAACACAGGGCAAGGGGTCGCCGGGAAAACTCTGCACACGTTCACGTCAGGTTAAATAGACAGTGATCAGAGCTGCGCACTAAATACATTGAATGTATTTAAATACTGAATACTAAATACATTTTTCGAATGTATTTTAATACTAAATACTAAATACATCAATTGTATTTAAATACATTTGTATATACATTTTAAATACACACACATTTTCACATGTATTCAGTAATTCATGATTAACAATATAAAATGTTTGATAAATGATAATTTGATAGATTGATAGATAGATTTGATAGAATTTGCGTTTCCTTAGAAATTTCCTTCTTAGGTCTTAATTTCCTTAAAATAAGGAAATTTCCTTGAAATTGGAAACACTGGTTCACTGTAACAACAGGGTTGCCAGATAGTGGGGCGGGTTTATGGCCAAATTAATGAAAAAAGTCTGTACGTTTTTATATTATAAGTATTGAAATACAATATATTTAAATACTCATTGAAGTATTTAGATACTGTATTTAAATACGTGAAAACCAATGTATTTATAAATTTAGTTCAAAATACACAAATGTATTTAAATACATATTTAAATACAAATGTATTTAAATACTGCCCAGCTCTGACAGTGCTAGATATCTACCACGCTGATTTTTCGAAATACAATTTTTTCGAAATGCATTTTTTTCGAAGTGCATTTTCTCGAAGTGCATTTTTTTCAAAGTGCATTTTTTTCGAAATGCACTCTTTTCGAAGTGCATCCCTCACGAAGTGCACCCCTCTCGAAGTGCACCTTCCTCGAAGTGCATTTTCTCGAAGTGCACTTCTCTTCTCCTCACTCTCCTCACTTCACTTCTCTTCTCCTCACGAAGTGCACCCCTCTCGAAGTGCACCTTCCTCGAAGTGCATTTTCTCGAAGTGCACTTCTCTCGAAGTGCACCCTTCTCGAAGTGCACCTTCCTCGAAGTGCATTTTTTGTCAAAGAAAATGCACTTCGAAAAAAATGCACTTCGAAAAAATGCACTTCGAAAAAAATGCACTTCGAAAAAATGCACTTCGAAAAAAATGCACTTCGAAAAATATGCACTTCGAAAAAAATGCACTGCGAAGAAATGCTATTCGAAAAAATTTAACTTCGAAAGAAATGCACTTCGAAAAAAATGCACTTCGAAAAAATGCACTTCGAAAAAAAATGCACTTCGAAAAAAATGCACTTCGAAAAAAATGCACTTCGAAAAAATGCACTTCGAAAAATATTGCACTTCGAAAAATAATTCACTTCGAAAAAAATACACTTTGAAAAAAATGCACTTGGAAAAAAATGCGTTAATATAATTAATCTATAATAATATAAGCGAAAGTGTGTCTGTCTGTCTGTCTGTCTGTCTGTCTGTCTGTGCGTGTGTGTGTGGGGTATAGGTTCCGCCCCCCGTGGCGCAGTCACCTCATATGGCACATTTTTGGAACCAGGTCGACCAGGGGAAGGTTTTAAGCCCACTTATGAGATGATCCGATAACTTCTTTTTTTTTCTTTTTTTTAGCAGCCTATTAGCGAGAATTGTGAAAAAAAAGTGGGTTGCGAGAATTGAGGAAACCTTGATGTAGGGTGATGGGTAATGGGTGAGTGAATGGGTGGGGGGTGATGGGTAATGGGTGTGGGGTGATGGGTGAGTGAATGAGTGGGGGGTGATGGGTTGGGGGTGATGGGTGATGGGTGAGGGAATAGGTGGGGGGTGATGGGTAATGGGTGAGTGAATGGGTGTGTGGTGATGGGTAATGGGTGAGTGAATGGGTGGGGGGTGATGGGTAATGGGTGAGTGAATGGGTGGGGGATGATGGGTAATGGGTGAGTGAATGGGTGGGGAGTGATGGGTAATGGGTGAGTGAATGGGTGGGGGGAATACATACATTTATAAATCCATGATTTCAGGAAAGTTAGAAGGGGCTATCTGGAGAGTCCATGTTTGGTGGGCCGAAGGCCCACCAAACACAGGTGGTGGGCCGAAGGCCCACCAATAGCCCTCCGCAGGAGCTAGCCAAAAAGTCCGCCCGGAGGGCGGCTTTGCGGCTAGTTATAAATATAATTAAGACTCATTGAGTTGTTTCCCTCCACGGAAATCTTTAGTAAAAGGCGAAAGATTTGTGTGTTTTGAAGGGAAACCAGAGTGAACAAACTGATTCCATCATCTCTGCGAAATTCATCTGATGAAGAGAGACTGCGGAAACTGAATATGTTTTCCTTAAAGGATCCAGAATCTGTGGGGTTTTGATAGATACTTTTAAGATCCTTAAAGGATTTGATGTTACTAATCAAGAGAACCTATTCGAGCTTTCTCCTCACGTGACAACAAGAAACAACGGTCTAAAACTGAATGGTCAAAGTTTCGTCACAGTTCTCCCTAAAAATTATTTCAATGTTAGAGTTGTTAATCGGTGGAGCAAATATCCAGCAAATGTTGTCGAAGCCAGCACAATAACTTCATTTAAAAACAGACTAGACGCGCACTTTAAGTAAATGGGTTTTGATATTGCCCTGCGAATTCATATTATATCGTCCCCCGGATCGATTAATGTTAGTGGTAGTTGTTGTTAGCATATTTCATATCCTCTCATTCTTCACTACGAAACTTCCATGTTCCAATCTTCTTTAGGTACATGGTATCCTTTTCCAACTGTCCTCTTACATGTAGTTGATAGTTAGTAGTATGTAGTTCAGCAATACCCTCGTTATAGACCAATAGGTCTCCTGGTATCTGTTATTCCTATGTATTCCTCTTCCTCCTCCTCCTCGCGCCTTCTCGCAATACCAAAGAAAATAGCGCGTGTTGTCGTAGGAGGCGGGAGTGGAGGTGAGAAAACAAGACTGCATTTAACTTCAGTTCGTTAATTACCGTCCGAGCAGAGGCACTAAGGGCAGGGAGAGTTGGGGGAGGTGGGGGAGGGGGGGGGTGTTAAGGGACAGGCAAGGGTGAAGGTAAGAGAGCCAAAGGGAACGAATAAAGGGAAGGAGCTGGAATGGTTATGGATAATGGAAATGCATACAGGGGAGGAGAGGAGAGGAAAGGGGGAGTGGTAAAAGGAGTAAAGGGAGTTTTGGTATTATGGGAAGGAGAGGCAAGGAGTAGAAAGAAGTGTACGAGAAGTGTACATGAAGAATGGAGATGGAGGAATGACACGATGCATGAGGAGGCACACGGAAGGCACAAGGAAGGGATAAGAGGAAGGAACGAGGAGGAGGAGGAGGAGGAGGAGGAGGAGGAGGAGGAGGAGTGAAATGCAGGATTCGAGTAGCACCGAGCAATCCTGAGAGAAAAATGTCAGAGTTAAATGTTTTATCGACACTTGAGATGCAAGACAAGAGAGGAAAAAGTGAGGAAAATAATCATGCACGTCGCGATTAATTCAAGTGTCTCCGAATCCGCGACTTATTTTTTCTTTCTTCATCTTCCTCTCTATTGTTTTCTGTCCAATTGTTTTCCTCTTCTTTTTCTTGTTGTTGAGGAGACACGGAGTGGTTGGCAGAAAACGGCTTGTAAACACGTCCCTTGTAAATTGAAGGGATGAAGAAATAAAACCCAAAAAGTGAACGTAACTTACGCGATGTCGTGTGACTTACATTACGGTCACAATAAGGTCGAATATCCCATCATTCTCGTCAGTGAAAAGGAAGGCGAATATCAGATCATCGTCAGGCAAGCAAAGGTCGAATATCAGATCATCGTCAGGCAAGCAAAGGTCGAATATCAGATCATCGTCAGGCAAGCAAAGGTCGAATATCAGATCATCGTCAGGCAAGCAAAGGCCGAATATCAGATCATCGTCAGGCAAGCAAAGGTCGAATATCAGATCATCGTCAGGCAAGCAAAGGTCGAATATCAGATCATCGTCAGGCAAGCAAAGGTCGAATATCAGATCATCGTCAGGTAAGCGAAAGGGATGAATAAATAAAACACATCGTTTTATCCACACATTTATTTTATTAAAATATAAATTTTATATTATTTATTTATATAATATTAATATAATAATATAATAATATTTATATAAATATAATTAACACATTTATTTTATCTGGGCATCGACATCGTCAGTCAGAAGGAAGTTGAACATCACATCGTCGTCAGTTAAGAAGTTGAATATCAGGTCATCGTCAGTCAAAAGAAAGTCAAATATCGATCATCATCTTTCATTAGTAGTCGAATATCATATCGTTGTCAGTCGAGGGTAAGTCGAATATCAAATCATTATCAGTAAAAAAAGACGAATATCAGATAAACAGCAGTCAAATTTAAGTCGAATATCGCATCATCGTCTTTAGTCATCTGGTTTTTTTTATATATTTTTTTGAGGGTAGGTAAGTTTCTGACCGATAAAAATAAGGAAAAGAAAGCAAATACATCAATAAAATTATATACAAGCTGAAAGTCATCGAAGTCAGGTCAATTGATTCCTTCCCCCTCCAAAAAAACCACCTTGCTTTGGATATTATAGACCGAGCAATTAAAAAAAAAAAAAAAAAAAAAAAAAAAAGACGTATATACAGAAACGTAAACGTGAAAAAAAGAATATATCTATCAAAAAAAAAAAAAAAAAAAAAAAAAATGCTTACAGTCAATTGAAGCATCGAAGCGAAACAAACTCACTATAATTGAATATATGATTTTTATATAAATCATAAATCGAAGTCTCTGAGTCCCTCCCTCCCCTCCGTGACCCTGACCTAGGCGCGGCGGGGGTCATGACGGGCGGGGTCACGAAGGGTCATGTAGGTGCTATATGTATGATTCCCGCTTAACTTATAAAGGCAACGGGGAGTCGCAAGATTCAATTAAGGGTTCACGATTTCCATCACTGTGAGTGCGCGAACCCGGGACTCTGAGTGACGATGGGGAAAGGGGGAAGGAAGGAAGGAAGGAAGGAAGGAAGGAAGGTAGGTAGGTAAGTAGGTAGGTAGATAGGAAAGAAAGAAGGAAGAAAAGAAAGAAGGAAAGAAAGAAGGAAGGAAGGAAGGAAGGAAAGAAGGGCGGAAGGAGGGAAGGGAGGAAGGAAGGAAGGAAGGAAGGAAGGAAGGAAGGAAGGAAGGAATCTGATAAGAGGAAAACAGGAGGGAATATGATAAAGACAAACACGTGAGTGGGAACAAGACAAGCGGAAGAAAAAAAGCAAAAAGCGGTACTTTGGAAAATAAAACAAATCATAGACCACTGTATACCTGGACTGTTCACGCGACAATGTTTTGAATTGCGGGGCTGCATAGGGGCCTGCGGGGCGCCCGACAAAGAGATATAGAGGTCTATGGACTATCATATAGACTGGTTTATCAGTATATATGATATACTGTAATCTTCGTAAATGTTTGTTCTATAATATTATAAAATAAAAAACAGTAAAACACGCTAAAGAAATGCCATTACGCGACTATGAAGAAATATGCATGAACTTAATATTCACTTAACTCTTCGCCATTTAAAACTTTGCGAGTCAACTTTTACCATGAAGGGTATCAATAGCAGCGCAATTTTATTAGCTTTCCATTGCTATATTTCGTTATCTGATGAGTTAATTAGAACCATGCATAAATTAGCGTTAAATAAATAAATAAAATCATCAATCGGGTAATTTTCCCGATTGATGAGGTTATTTATTTACTTATATATTTCGTTTTCTGATAAATGAATTAGTACCATGTATAAATTAGCGTTGACTAAATAAATAACCTCATCAATCGGGAAAATTACCCGATTGATAATTTTATTTATTTAGTTAACGCTAATTTATGCATGGTTCTAATTCATTTATCAGATAACAAAATATAGCAATGGAAAGCTAATAAATTTGCGCTTCTATTGACACCCTTCATGATAAAAGTTGACTCGCAAAGTTTTAAATGGCGAAAAGTTGAAGTGAATATTAAGTTCATGCATATTTCTTGTCTCGAAATGGCATTTCTTTAGCGTGTTTTACTGTTTTTTATTTGATAATATTATAGAACAAACATTTACGAAGATTACAGTATATCATATATACTGATAAACCAGTCTATTTGATCCGTATATATATATATATATATATGAATCCGAGCGGCCCTCCGACTTCAGCCTCTTGTGCAACGGGCCGATATTCCGTGCGCAGTCCAGGTATACAGTGGTCTATGAACAAATGTATATGAATATAAGTAATAGTACGGGAAGATATTAATGGATATGAAGTTATATAGTAATTGCAAGATAGCCACAGTGCACCATCACCACCAGCAGCAGCAACACCATAACAGAGCCATCACAAATTCCGCCCTTTTCCCTTTATCCTACTTACATCCGGCCTTTCTCTTCGCCTCTTATCCCTCCCTCCCTCACTCACACCACCACCACCACCACCACCACCACCACCACCACCACCACCACCACCACCACCACCGTCCTTCCCTCCTTCACTCCCTTCCTCGCCAGGACAGAAATGACAAGGCGAGAATATATGAGGCTGCAACCTATGAGACTCCTCCTCCTCCTCCTCTTCCTCCTCCTCTTCTTCCTCCTCCTGCTCCTCTTTCTCCTCCTCCTCCTCCTCCTCCTCCTCCTCCTCCTCCTCCTCCTCCTCCTCCTCCTCCTCCTCCTCCTCTTCTTTTGTCTTTCCTCCTCCTTCTCTTCTTTCTTTACTTTCTTAATCAACAAATTATATAACTTTACCCTTTTTTAACACTTATCTTGCTTTGTTTTATGATTTATAGGTGTGTAAACATTCTCTCCTCTCTCTCTCTCTCCCCTCTCCTCTCCTCACTCTCTCTCTCCTCTCTCTCTCTCTTTTCTCTCTCTCTCTCTCTCTCTCTCTCGCCTCTCTCTCTCCCCTCTCTCCTCTCCTCTCTCTCTCTCTCTCTCTCTCTCCTCTCTCTCTCTCCTCTCTCTCTCTCTCTCTCTCTCTCTCTCTCTCTCTCTCTCTCTCTCTCTCTCTCTCTCTTCCTCTCTCTCTCTCTCTCTCTCCTCTCTCTCTCTCTCTCTCTTCTCTCTCTGAAGGTTCATAAGGAGAGGAAAGTTTTGTTGTCAAAGACCATTCCGCGTAACGAGACACCATTGTGAATATGTGTGTGTATATATATATGTGTGTGTGTGTGTGTGTGTGTGTGTGTGTGTGTGTGTGTGTGTGTGTGTGGTGTGTGTCTGTGTCTGTGTCTGTGTGTGTGTGTGTGTGTGTGTTTGTGTGTGTGTGTGTGTGTGTAGTCAAAATACTATCTTCTATATTAATCTATACTTCAGTAAAAAAAGAACATTTAGCTAATCCTTCCTCTTCTCCTATGACATTCCTCCCTCAGTTGTTTGTCTTATTATTTTATTTTGGGTCATTTGTGTGTGTTGCTGAGGCAGGAGACCAGCCTCACCCCGTAACAGGGACATTATGGTTATTCCCATGGGTTGTATAAGGGGTGTACATAAAGCCTGTACATGGGGTGAAATAGGATGTAGAATTGTGGTAATTAAAAAACTGTACCCAGTTTCGTGTTCACCATGACTTAATACAGCTATAGACCAATTTTCTTTAAAACACTTTACCACTGAGCTATGGAGCCCCAGCTAAAAATAACCGAGAAGATATATTTGAATACCTAAATCGAACTCCTAATATGACTTTTACTTTTAGTGTTATTTTGCAAGACAAAAACCTGGGAAAACACCTTTATTGCCAGTGTACTCCTAAGAGCTCCGAGATCATGCAACGAGCCTGGGGCACAGATACTCTTACTGGGGCTGCACACCCTTAAGTATGCCTTGGGCTGTACAGCTCCAAGGTGATAGGTGAGAGGCGATGGCAGGGTAGGGTACTAGGCTAGGTTAGGTTAGGTTAGGTTAGGTTAGGATAGGTTATATGATAGGTTAGGTTAAGTTAGGATATATGTTATATATAAACTTTCCTAATCTAACCTAACCTAACCTAGCCTAACCTAATGACTAGACTAAAATTAAAGTAATTTCATGCAAAGACTAAAGATTTTAGGCATTTCATGACCAAGTTAATAAGTCATTTCACAGATTGACAAAAGTGCTTAGGCATTTCACGAAATGACTAGTTTCACAATCTGACTGTAACATATATATGTCATATATACGTATACATGTACTGTATATATATATATATATATATATATATATATATATATATATATATATATATATATATATATATATATATATATATATATATATATATATATATATATTAGTATTGTAATAATTTAGCCTTGCTGAAAACAGGAAAAATAAAAATAAAGGGAGAGTTTGAGCTAATATTTCGTTTTTTTGCCTTGAAATATTAGTTGTTTTTAGTAGTTTATTTTTTTTGTAGTTTATTTTTTTGTTTTCCTTATTGCCCAATTACCAGGGTCTTGCTAAGTTTGTAGCCCAATTACCAGGGTCTTGCTAAGTTTGTAGCCCAATTACCAGGGTCTTGCTAAGTTTGTAGCCCAATTACCAGGGTCTTGCTAAGTTTGTAGCCCAATTACCAGGGTCTTGCTAAGTTTGTAGCCCAATTACCAGGGTCTTGCTAAGTTTGTAGCCCAATTACCAGGGTCTTGCTAAGTTTGTAGCCCATTACCAGGGTCTTGCTAAGTTTGTAGCCCAATTACCAGGGTCTTGCTAAGTTTGTAGCCCAATTACCAGGGTCTTGCTAAGTTTGTAGCCCAATTACCAGGGTCTTGCTAAGTTTGTAGCCCAATTATCATTATACATATTAGGATCATATCAATAGAATTATACATTATCATTTTTCATTAATCAGCATAAATATATAATATTTAATAAAAATCACGCACTATATCCACCCACAAAATGAGCAACTTAGCCGTTAATTAATATTGTGGATGGAAGGTGGAGTAAGGCCCCAACACCCCAGCACTCACCGCGTGCGCTGATTGGTTCTAATTTCCCGTAGTCCCGAACAACAATAGACTTCGGCAATGTGCAGCCGGGAGAGAGACGACAGGTGAGCGAGGGGGGGGGGACGGTGAGCGGGGAAGGGGTACTGCAGGTGTCGTTAATTAAGGAAGGCTGGGCGGCCGGATAGGAAAATTAGCGCAAAAAGGAGGCAAGTGAAAGACTTAATTATTTAATATTATATGGTGTGTCTGTAATTTTGCACGCCAATTAATGTTGTCTTGGGTGGGTGGTGGAGAGAGAGAGAGAGAGAGAGAGAGAGAGAGAGAGAGAGAGAGAGAGAGAGAGAGAGAGAGAGAGAGAGAGAGAGAGAGAGAGAGAGAGAGAGAGAGAGAGAGAGAGAAGAAGAGGAGAGAGAAGAGAAGAGAAGAGAGAGAGAAAAAAAAAAATAATACAGGTAACGCAAAAATACTTCACCTTCCATTTTTCCCCACCGGCAAACGAGGCAGAATTTTTATATTTTATCATCATTGGGGCGACGCGGGATGAACCAAGGGGAGGGACGGACAGGACAGATAGAAGGGGGAAGAGGGGGAAGAGGAAGGGGAGGAGGAGGAGGAGGCCAGAGGGTAAGGGATGGAACGTATATACCATTGGAGGAGACACCCCCAGCTATATACCAAAACAGAGGAGACCAGGAGGAGACCAGGAGGAGACCAGGCCGCGGCAATGTACAGGAGCAGAACAATAAAGTCACGTCATCCATCAGCAGAACAGTCGCATTACACCTCACAAACAGCACAGCCCCCCTCTCCCCCCCCCCCGCCCCCTAACCTTAATAATTTACATGAAGACTCTGGCCCGTTTGCTTTACTGTCCCTAATTTAACCTTGTTTCTAATTTAGCCTTGCTGAAAAAATAAAAAGAGTGGGAGAGTTTTGGAAAATCACTTTTTTTTCCTTTTTTGGCACTGGAACTCATTGTTTTTATTGTTATTGTTTACGAATACGACATTGCATATGATTTTTTTGAGCATTTTTTTTTTCTTGCTTCAAATTTTCTTACAGTGTTTAATAAGCCTGACTTTTTGAGAAAATACAAAGATATCTCTACTTCCGAAACAATGGAGCTCTAAGTTTTTTTAATTTTATTCTTATTTTTTTGTTTTTTGTGGAGAAGTTATTAAGCAGGAGTATATGGATGACGCTAGTGAGTGGATGAGTGGCTTGTTGGGTCAGTCAGTGAGTGGATAGACTAGTGGATGGATGAAGTGACCGAGAGGGAATAAATTACTGCGTGAGTGAAAGTGCTTGGGGATACTGTGTGTGTGTGTGTGTGTGTGTGTGTGTGTATGTGTATTGTGTGTGTGTGTGTGTGTGTGTGTGTGTGTGTGTGTGTGTGTGTGTGTGTGTGTGGTCATGCATGCCTGATTGCTGATGTTCACAATGTATGACTGATAAATACCGGAAGAGGAAGCATGAACACACACACACACACACACACACACA
>JACEEZ010011649.1:192500-200000 GCA_016584305.1 Chionoecetes opilio
CTCTCTCTCTCTCCCTCTCTCTCTCTCCTCTCTCTCTCTCTCTCCTCTATCTCTCTCTCTCATCTTCCCTCTCCTCTCACTCTCTCTCTCTCTCTCTCTCTCTCTCTCTCTCCTCCCTTCCCCTCTCTCTCTTCTCTCTCTCTCTCTCGAAACTACACCGGAAGTCCACATCCCACATCTGCTATTTTCTCCATCCACTGCACTTTTTAATCTAATTATTTTTTCTCTTTCATTCACCGAACACAACACACCCCACACACACACACACACACACACACACACCACACAACACACACAACACACACACACACACACACACAACACACACACACACAACACCACAACACAAACACACACACACACACAACACACACACACACACACACACACACACAACTTCATTTCCCACCCACACACGCACCCCAAACACACACGACGGGCACCCAAAACCTACCCCCGCCACCCCCCAAACCACCCAAAAGACAGACACATCACAGGACACCCACCACCCCAGAGAAGACGACCCACAGCACGACAGCAACAGACAAGAAAACAAACACACACACACACAGACAGACACAACAGACGAGAGCAGAGACAGAGACAGCACACACACACACACAACACAACAACAGACAAACAAACACATACAAAAAATAACAGGAACACACACAACCTTCATTTCCTGTCTTCCCGCGACGGCCGCTCAAACTACCGCCACGCACCGCCCATACCACCAAAAGAAAGGTATCTGGGAGTGCTGATGGCGGCATTATTGTGAAGTAATTAGGGTGAAGCGGGAGTGATGAGGCGTTGTGGAACCGTTGTAATGATTTTTTAATGAGGGTAATCAAGCGTCGATACACAGCTTGGTAATTGTTGGTGACGTGATGTAGGGTTTTACTCTTTCATTTTTCCCTTCCTTTTTTCTCTATCTCTCTCTTTCTCTCTCTCTTCTCTCTCTCTCTCTCTTTCTCTCTCTATGTGTGTGTTTAGTGAAGTATGAAATATGAATAAAAGAAGCATAGAAATACAATACAATTTTGTTCTACACACTCAGAAATGGGGGTATATTAAGGGTAGAATTGTTACATCGCACCATCACTACCCTTTTTATACCCTATGTCCAGGCTGGAGGGTAGATGCTGCTGATTATACCCTTCATCTACCCTTTATCTACCCTTTTTAGACGAGAGGGTTGAGAAAGGGTACATTTGGGGTTTGAAAAGGGTATATTTAGGGTTGCAAAAGGGTATATTTGTAAGGGTAGCAGTATTTCATCACTATAAACACCCTTTTTCTACCCTTTTCCTACCCTTTTTTTCTAAGAGTGTATGATAAGATGTCTTTTTTTCCGACTGATAGAATGAAAACCTGATATGGTGTAGTTTAACTTAGAATGGTACAATAACTGATGTGTCTGGTTATGGTGTTGTGCGGTGTGGTACAGTGTAGTATAACGTGGTAGAGTGTGGTATAGTGTAGCAGTGCCAGCAACAATATTGACAACTTTTGAACCGGTTGTTTTTTAATTTTTTTTTAACATCGCAAAGGACTGGCCAAGACACAACAAAAAGAGGTAACACAAAGCCCGCTTCGTTGCCAGTCTTTATAAATAAGACAGTAAGAGAATAATAAAAGGTGGGTGGGCCAATTTAGTTCGGGAGGTGTCTTGTTACTTGAAAATCTTGAAAAGATTTAAGTCGTAGGAAGGTGGAAAAATAGAAATAGAAAGAGAGTTCCAGAGTTTACCAGTGAAAGGGGTGAAAGAGTAAAGATACTGATTAACTCTTGCAATAGGAAGATGGACAGAATAGGGATGAGAATAAGTAGAACGTCTTGTGCAGCGAGGCCGCGGGAGGGGGGAGGCATGCAGTTAGCAAGTTCAGAAGAGCAGTGAGCATGAAAATAACGGTAGAAGAGAGCAAGAGAAGCAACATTGCGGCGGTGATTTATAGATTGAAGACAGTCAGTCAGAGGAGGGGAGTTGATGAGACGAAAAGCTTTTGACTGAACCCTGTTTAGGAGAGCTATATGAGTGGATCCCCCCAAACATGTGAGACATACTCCATACATGGGCGGATAAGGCCCCTGTAGAGAGCAAGCAACTGGGAGGGAGAAAAAAAAGGACGCAAACACCACAGGACACCTAACTTCTTAGAAGCTGTTTTAGCAAGAGATGAGATGTGAGATTTCCAGTTCAGATTTTTAGTAAAGGATAGTCCAAGAATGTTCATTGTAGCAGAAGGAGATAGTTGAGTGTCATTAAAGAAGAGGGGATAGTTATCTGGTAGGTCTTGTCGAGTAGATAGGTGAAGAAATTGGGTTTTTGAGGCATTGAACAAAACAAGGTTTGCTTTTGCCCCAGTCAGAAATTATAGAAAGATCAGAAGTTAGGCGCTCAGTGGCATCTCTCCGTGAATCATTTAGTTCCTGTTGAGTTGGACGTCTAATAAACGACGTTGAAAAATGCAGGACAGAATCATCAGCGTAGGAGTGGATAGGGCTTTGAGTTAAACTTAGAAGATCATTAAGGAATAATAGAAAGAGAGTGGGTGATAGGACAGAGCCCTGGGGAACACCACTATTGATAGATTTAGGAGAAGAATAATGTCCGTCTGCATTTCATTGTCTACAGTGTTTGTCTTCTAAATCCCTTTTCTCCTTTCATTTTCCTTGTCCTTCTCCAACAGGGCACCGAAAAAAACCTATTAAAGAACACCTGCTAAAAAAAACTACCTCTAATACCTTTGTAACCGTGAATTGCAGCAATCCACAAAAAAATAATACCTTTGGATTAGCTCGTATGTGTAGACTGCGAGAAGGAAGGATAAAGAAGGGAGAAGAAAGGGAAGAATAGAGTGGGGTAATAAGTACTGATGTGTGAAGAGATGGGAGCAGGAATACATGAAGATGGGAACGCGAAAGGGAGTGAAGATGAATGCGTGAAAAGCTAGGAGGGAGTGTGTAGGCGTGGAGAAGGGAGTGTGAGAGTATAAGGAAGTGTGAAGGAGTGTGAGAGAGCGCTATAGAGAGTGGAAAAGAGTTTTGATATGCTAAGAAGTGAGGAAGTAGGAAATATTTAAAGAGTGTGAGGATGTGAAGAGGTGAGTTATGCAGTGATAGGATGTACGTACCTATGTAGAGGAGAAAGTATGAAAATGTGATTTCCCCTCCAACCCTTTTTTTTTCTTCTCTCTCTCTCTCTCTCTCTCTCTCTCTCTCTCTCTCTCTCTCTCCTCTCTCTCTCTCTCTCTCTCTCTCTCTCTCTCTCTCTCTCTCTCTCTCTCTCTCTCTCTCTCTCTCTCTCTCTCTCTCTCTCTCTCTCTCTCTCTCTCTCTCCCCCCCCCCTAAACCAACCGTCCCCACACTCAGTACCCACAGCACGACACCAACACCAACACATATCACAATCAACAAGAGCCACAAAGTAACAAATTACCGCCACCCACACGGAATCTTAAAACCCCAAAACGCCAGAAAACAAACAAAGAAAAGACGACCTCGACCAAACTCGAACCTGGAGTCTTCTGATCTGTAGTGAGATACGTTATCCATTGCGCCACGAGACCCATCCAACATCGGTATGAATGTTGAGATTTGATATTATGTACCTTTATTTGTATATGTAGTGTTTTATTGTATGTGTTGCTAGGTAGGGAGGAGGGGGGGGGGACGGAGGGAGAAAAGAGAAGTAGAGTAGGAAAAAGTAGAGGAAAAGTAGGAAGTAGAAAAAAAGTAGGAGAAGTAGAGGGGCGTGAAGGAGTAGTGATTAAGGAGGTGGGTTGTGTTAAATCCCTTGTAATAAATGTGTCTGTCTTCTACCAACGTCTCCGTTTTTCTGTCATCTCCTCCGCCTCCTCCTCCGTCACGACAATTATATAATTTCAAACGCGATTCTTTTCTCCCACGACGCTTTTTTTACCCTAATGCTACTTTCTCAATGTCTTCATCCTTCTTTCTTGACTCATCCGCCCTCCTTCTCTACCTCTTCTTCTGGCTGTCTGTCTGTCTGTGTCCTTCTATCTGTCTGTATATATGTTTGTCTGTATGTCCTCTCTGTCACACCTCAGACGTGCTAAACACCCTTGTTTTGGCAGACAGATGAATGACCAAACTTTTTTCACTTGCACTCCCGACAAAAGGTGGCGATGAATTATAAACAGGAAAAGTGAGACAGAGACGCTTTGCTGTGGTGTTCATTCCGTTGCCTTTGTTATTTAATGTTGCAGAGTGTTCCGCCCACCACCTTTGACTGTATGCAGCTGTGTCGTCCGGGTTATGAAGGTTATAATAAGGTTCAGGTGGCTTCATGGGCCCTTGACTACAGGTGGATTGTCAAGGGAGTCAGGGGAATGCCCGATGTCCATGGCCAAAAAAGTCAAGGGTAAAAAAATTAAAGAAAAAGTCAAAGAAAGTCAAGTCCTGTGTTTGGGCTAAGAGAGGAAGTAACTGTCTCTAAGGTCAACATGTAAAGCATACGTAAGAAGTATTGATCGGGGTGAGTAGGACTATTACCTTAATGGGGTGAATGTGTACATATGTAAAGAGAGGAGGAGGACACCTATTACTGGCTTAGGGAGGAGGAGAAGGAAGGGGGGAAAAGAAGGGGAGGAGGGGGAACGAAAGGGAGGAGGGAGGGAAGAGCATGGGAACTGCCTGATGGTTAGGGTGATTTGATAATTGTGGAGATTTGGTAATTGTAGTTGATGATGACATGATAATTGTGGTGGTGATGATGATAAATGCAGGAGTGAAGGGAAGGTTGTGAGGCAGACGACGAGCGCTGGTGTGAAGGTGGTGGAGGTGGTGGAGGAGGAGGTGGTGGTGGTGGTGCTGGTGGTGGTGGTGATGTTGCTGGTGGTGGTGGTGGTAATGGTGGTGGAGGTGGTGGAGGAGGAGGTGGTGGTGGTGGTGCTGGTGGTGGTGGTGATGTTGCTGGTGGTGGTGGTGGTAATGGTGGTGGAGGTGGTGGAGGAGGAGGTGGTGGTGGTGGTGGTGGTGGTGGTGGTGATGTTGCTGGTGGTGGTGGTGGTAATGGTGGTGGAGGTGGTGGAGGAGGAGGTGGTGGTGGTGGTGCTGGTGGTGATGTTGCTGGTGGTGGTGGTGGTAATGGTGGTGGAGGTGACAGTCGTTGCACATAATAGCCCACACATGTTTATATATTTATATTTATATTATTTATTCATAGCCCCGCTCAACATACCGCAGAGAAGCACCCTCAGTATACACTTCTTGCTTTCTCACGCGTCTGAAGGAAGATAAGTCGTTAAGATGTACTGCTCTGACCTTTGCCTGACACTGCAGGGATTAGGACCCCCTGCCTCGCCTGCTGACTAATTCGAGGATGAGACCCAGGGCAGTTTCTTACTATATGCGAACTACGCGGTTGCATATAGGATACATAGTGACCCCGAAGCCACCAAGGGGCCCCAAGCTGCCATGATTTGCTTTTTGTTTTAGAATCTAGTCTCTTTTCCTCTTAAAGTGCACCAGATTGATGCATTTAAATATTTCAGGCGTGTACCCGGACCACCATAGAGGGCTTGCAGGACCACCATAGAAGGCTTGCAATCCCCCCACCATAGTTTTACAAAATAGGGCCCCCAAACAACATTTCGCATAGGGCTCCCAAAAGGCTAGAAACGGCACTGATGAGACCACCAAAGATACACCGAACATTCCATTATACTTGTTGTTTATCCTTCAGTCAATGCAAAATACATGGTTATCCCTACGTGTGTCGGGACATTTTTTGACGTGACACCCACAAAATGAGTACACGAATATATGTCTCGTCTTGCCTCTAGAATAACATTGAGAGAACGACCAGGCGAAACCAGCACCAGGAAACAGCAAGAACCTTTAGTTATTATTTTCCCTTGACCTTTGACCTCCTGTTGTTCAGAAAATCTAATGTAGTATACAGTAAACCCTTGATATTAGCAGCCTGGAGGCGGGAGAGGCAGGGCAAAGGAGGAACAAGCAAATACGTGTTCATGCTTCGATGTAAGAAAGATAAAAGGTAAACAGCACGCACCACACAACTTAGAAAAAAAAAATTAAAACCGTGTATGAGTTTGTCCAGGGCGAAGGGGAGACACGGAGACTGGACGTGGCAGATGAAGATTAAGCGGATGGGAAAATAGCTCAGCGTGTTAATATACTTGAAGGAAAACGACTCCAGACTGTTGATCGAGGAGAGATGAGTGTAAGGAATGTAGGAATGAAGGAATGGAAGAGGTGGGCAGAGCGTAGGAGAAGCATAAGGGACTCATCCACACCGAGTATTTCCTCCTCCAGGCGACACTGACGAAGCTACAGCAGGAGGACGTCACATTACCTCTCCTGAACACTCACTGATGCCTCACCCTCAATTTCTGCCATGTCCTTCCTCCTCCTCCTCCTTCTCCTCCTCCTCCTCCTCCTCCTCCTCCCTCCTCCTCCTCCTCCTCCTCCTCCTCCTGCCTCCTCCTCTCCTCTCCTCCCTCCTCTCCTCCTCCTCCTCCTCCTCCTAACCCGTTCACCCTCATGATGTGATCGTACTTTACCGTCTGCAGAAACATTTTATCCTCGCCAGTCTCCACTTTACCTCTTCTTTCTCCTTCTCCTTTTAGCTCTTCCCCTCTCCTCCATGTTCCGTCTCATGCCTTTTACTGCTTTCCTGCGTTTCTCTCTCTCTCTTTCTCTCTCTCTCTCTCTCTCTCTCTCTCTCTCTCTCTCTCTCTCTCTCTCTCTCTCTCTCTCTCTCTCTCTCTCTCTCTCTTCTCTCTCTCTCTCCTCTCGTCTCTCTCTCTCTCTCTCTCTCTCTCTCTCTCTTCTCTCTTTTTCTTCTCTTTTCCATCAGTTTTCTTATTTTCTTTTATTCTTATTCCTTGTCTTTCGGTGGTTTATTTGAAGGAAAGGAATTAAGATAAAAAGAGGGGATGAGAATGACAGAGGAATAAAAAAGACAGAGAGAACAGAGGAAAGAGAGGACAGCCCAATAGACTCCTAGTTTTCTTGAACCATTTCTCTTCTTGCCCTCCTCCTCCTCCTCCTCCTCCTCCTCCTCCTCCTCCTCCTCCTCCTCTTCCTCTTCCTCTTCGTCTTCTTTCACTCCCCTAGCGACCAGCTGTAAAACTTTTGGGGTCCATTTATGACGTCTCTATTTTGGTAGGGAAAAAGTGACTGACTAAAAAAAGATGAGTAAAAAAAATATTACAGCTTTATTTCGTACCAGCACCGAGCCACCACAAATCAGGTTTTATTTCGGATGGAGGTCTTACTGTTCCCTCTTGGATGAATACTAAGGTGAGTACACAGTCTTAATGGATCTTGATAGTGAGAAGTACCTAGGCTGAGTGCCACAAGAGGGAGGGGAAAAGAGTGCCAGAGGTATATAGCAGTTCTTACCTCCTCTCCCTCCCTCCTTCTCTAGCGTTTGCCACTGGGGGAGGAGGAAGCACCCTGAGAATGTGGCACCTCCTGTGAGAGTGCCACGGTAAAGCAAGCCCTTGG
>JACEEZ010011649.1:205000-210000 GCA_016584305.1 Chionoecetes opilio
GAATTTCCACTCAACAACCACACACACAACCATACAAACCCCCCCCACCATACACACACACACACACACACACACACACACACATACACACACACACACACACACACACACACATACACACACACACACACACACACACATACACACACATTTGCACCCAGCCCTCATCACCTTTCCTCCCAGCCACCCATTGGGCACCTGACGCAGACGGAGGCGATGAAGTATTCCCGTCATTGGCGAATATTCTCCCCGACAGGCAGCTCCTTCGCCACTAATTGCTGTAAGATATTTGACAAATATTCGTCCCTAATTATTATTATTTTTTTTTTTTTTTTTTTTTTTTTTTTTTTTTTTTACATATGTGCCTATAGCGCCAGTAGGCAGTGGTAACCCAGGGCTCGGATGGTAGGCTCTGAAGGGTCACTTGAGGTTTCTGATGGTTGGTCCTCGCCCGTTGGTGGCGCAGGCAGGATTCTTATAGTGACGCCTGTGATTAGAGGCTCATGCCGCCCCCCTGTGTCCTCCGATGCACTCGCAGTCGAAGGTAGAGTTGATAGGCAGGGCATGTGGGTGTTCTTAGGCCACTCGACGGTGCAGAAAGGTTTTGGGTTTCTTCGGGGATCGAACTCGGGTCACCGAGAACGCCAGTCGGAGACTCTAACCGCTCCGCTACCCCCTCCCCTTTTTGACCTGGATGGCTGCTGAGAGAGAGAGAGAGAGAGAGAGAGAGAGAGAGAGAGAGAGAGAGAGAGAGAGAGAGAGAGAGAGAGAGAGAGAGAGAGAGAGAGAGAGAGAGAAATAGGCAGACAGAGATAGACAGATAGACAGATAGACAGACATAATAGATATGTGAGTAACATGGCTAAGGCAATGTGCATCAGCCCCTTTTCCTCTTCATTCCTTTCAACATCTCCCAATCTTCCTCACTCAACAACCTTTTTCACACACGCCAGACTGTTCTTCCCGCGCCCTTTCTCCCACTCCCCCACGCCAGACTGTTCTTCCCGCGCCCTTTCTCCCACTCCCACACGCCACACTGTTCTTCCCGCGCGCCCTTTCTCCCACTCCCCCACGCCACACTGTTCTTCCCGCGCCCTTTCTCCCACTCCCACACGCCAGACTGTTCTTCCCGCGCCCTTTCTCCACTCCCACACACGCCACACTGTTCTTCCCGCGCGCCCTTTCTCCCACTCCCCCACGCCACACTGTTCTTCCCGCGCCCTTTCTCCCACTCCCACACGCCAGACTGTTCTTCCCGCGCCCTTTCTCCCACTCCCACACGCCACACTGTTCTTCCCGCGCCTTTCTCCCACTCCCACACGCCACACTGTTCTTCCCGCGCCCTTTTTCCCACTCCCACACGCAGACTGTTCTTCCCGCGCCCTTTCTCCCACTCCCCACGCCACACTGTTCTTCCGCGCCCTTTCTCCCACTCCCACACGCCACACTGCCCTTCCCGCGCCCTTTCTCCCACTCCCACACGCCACACTGTTGTTCTTCCCGCGCCCTTTCTCCCACTCCCACACGCCACACTGTTCTTCCCGCGCCCTTTCTCCCACTCCCACAAGCCAGACTGTTCTTCCCGCGCCCTTTCTCCCACTCCACACGCCACACTGCCCTTCCCGCGCCCTTTCTCCCACTCCCACACGCCACACTGTTCTTCCGCGCCCTTTCTCCCACTCCCACACGCCACACTGCCCTTCCCGCGCCCTTTCTCCCACTCCCACACGCCACACTGTTCTTCCCGCGCCCTTTCTCCCACTCCCACACGCCACACTGCCCTTCCCGCGCCCTTTCTCCCACTCACACACGCCACACTGTTCTTCCCGCGCCCTTTCTCCCACTCCCACACGCCAGACTGTTTTTCCCGCGCCCTTTCTCCCACTCCCACACGCCACACTGTTCTTCCCGCGCCCTTTCTCCCACTCCCACACGCCAGACTGTTCTTCCCGCGCCCTTTCTCCCACTCCCACACGCCAGACTGTTCTTCCCGCGCCCTTTCTCCCACTCCCACACGCCAGACTGTTTTTCCCGCGCCCTTTCTCCCACTCCCACACGCCACACTGTTTTTCCCGCGCCCTTTCTCCCACTCCCACACGCCACACTCTTCTTCCCGCGCCCTTTCTCCCACTCCCACACGCCAGACTGTTCTTCCCGCGCCCTTTCTCTCACTCCCACAAGCCAGACTGTTCTTCCCGCGCCCTTTCTCCCACTCCCACACGCCAGACTGTTCTTCCCGCGCCCTTTTCTTCACTCCCACAAGCCAGACTGTTCTTCCCGCGCCCTTTCTCCCACTCCCACACGCCACACTGCCCTTCCCGCGCCCTTTCTCCCACTCCCACACGCCAGACTGTTCTTCCCGCGCCCTTTCTCCCACTCCCACACGCCAGACTGTTCTTCCCGCGCCCTTTCTCCCACTCCCACACGCCAGACTGTTCTTCCCGCGCCCTTTCTCCCACTCCCACACGCCACACTGTTCTTCCCGCGCCCTTTTTCCCACTCCCACACGCCACACTGTTCTTCCCGCGCCCTTTCTCCCACTCCCCCACGCCAGACACAGCCCACAACCCTCCTGCAGCACATAACACTTATCAAACAACATACCCAAATGCCTTCTTCAATTAACCCAAACTCATTTTAACTTTATCAGGTCTTATCTAGCTTTAGAGGGAGAGGAGAGTAGGGCGGTGAGATGTTAATGGTTAGAAGGCATCAAATAATAACCCACTTAACATTAGTATCAATTAGTGGGGTATTTTATGGAGTTAAGAAATGAAAAATAAAAAGTTATATAGTAGTTACATAGAAAGTTATATGGATAGTTGATAGTTTGTATGTACTCTTAATGCTAATGGATTATATTTGGTTGAGTTTTTTTATTTCTCTCTCTCTCTCTCTCTCTCTCTCTCTTCTTCTCTCTACTCTTCTCTCTCTCTCTCTCATCTCTCTCTCTCTCTCTCTTCCTCCTCTCTCTCTTCTCTTCTCTCTCTCTCCTCCTCTCTCTCTCTCTCTCTCTCTCTCTCTCTCTCTCTCTCCCCCCCATCGGCATCTTTCTTCCCTCCACCTGTATCCAAGAAGACTAATTAGCCTCAGGTAACTTAGGATCAATTACCTGGACGTCTGAATTAATTGCCTCCATGGAGTCTCTAATGGTCTCACCTGGAGGAGGAGGAGGAGGAGGAGGAGGAGGAGGAGGAGGAGGAGGAGGAGGAGGAGAAGACAAGGTGGAGAGAAATAGAAGAAGAAGAGGAGGTGGAGAAGAGAATATAAGAGGAAGAAGAAGAGCAGGTGAAGAGGAAGAGAAGAACTAGAAGAGCAGGTGGAGAAGAGCAGAGAAGAGGAGGTGGAGGATTTAGGTGGAGGAGGAGGAAGAAAAGATTAGGTGGAGGAGGAGATTTAGGAGGAGGAGGAGAAGTAGAAGAGATAGTTGTGTTTACTTATTTGCGTATTTTCTTTCCCCTTCCTCCTCCTCCTCCTCCTCCTCCTCCTCCTCCTTGTCGTTTCCTTAACTATCTGTCCATCTCTATCATCATACTCGTAGTAATAAAGGTTTATATAAAAGAACAATTAACACTATAAGGTGACCTCGCTTAAATATCTATGTTGACCCATGTTCTTATGTTGTTTTGTTTTATATTCATTACATTCATTACATTCATTTGTTTTATAAGGCAATAGGGTTTGTGATGAATACTTTTCCTTTTATCCAATGAAAAATATGTTCTAATGTTCCTCTTCGTCCTCCTCTTTTGTTTCCTCTTCTTTCTTGCTCTTCATCTCTCCTAATTACGGAGGATGAGATGAGGATGAAAAACAAGAGGAGGAGGGAAGGGAAAGGAGGAGGAGGAGGAGGAGGAGGAGGAGGGAGGAGGAGGAGGAGGAGGAGGAGGAGGAGGAGGAGGAGGAGGTGGTGGCGGTGGTGATGGCGGTGGTTATGACGTTCTGAGCTTGTAAAATTAATTAATGTTTGTGGTGTATCTGCATGATATCTAAACTGAGATCTTGGCATAACACACACGCGCGCGCACACACACACACACACACACACACACACACACACACACACACACACACACACACACACACACACACACACACACACACACACACACACACACACACACACACACACACACACACACACACACACACACACAACAACACACACACACACACACACACACACACACACACACACACACACACACACACACACACACACACACACACACACACACACACACAACACACACACCACACACAATGAAAATTATGGTGATAATAATATAAAAAAAATAATAATAATGGTGAAAATAATGGAAATCATAACAATAAATATAACAATAATAATAATAATGATAAAATTACAATCATTAATAATAAGATGTAAAAGATGAACAACAACAACAACAACATATTACTAATGCCACAAACAACCCCGACAAACAACAAACAGCAATGTAAAACAAAAAATAAAAAAATAAAATAAACCCACTTAGTTGTCAGTGCTATCACCATAACAGCTGGTATGGATGCGTCACCATTACCACCATGCCAACACCATCAATACAACATTATGAGAGACAGAGAGAGAGAGAGAGAGAGAGAGAGAGAGAGAGAGAGAGAGAGAGAGAGAGAGAGAGAGAGAGTGCGTGTGTGTGTGTGTGTGTATGTGTCAGACTCAAAACATTACCAACATAAAATACCATAACTGACACCCACCAATGCATAAAAGGTAAATAAATGACGTCACTGTACCCTGAGGAGACTTCACTGTAAGATAACCCTTCACCATCACCTCACCATCCCTCCCTCTCCCCCACCATCCTCCCATCCCTCCTTCCCATCCACCAGCTGCCTACCACTCCCTCCCTCCCTCCCTTCTGCCTCTCCCCCATCCTTCCATCCATCCCTCCCATACACCTGCTCCCTCCCATCCTCTATCCTCCCAGCCACTAGCTCCCTGCCTCTCCCCCATCCTCCCATCTCTCGTCTCCCTC
>JACEEZ010011649.1:212500-217500 GCA_016584305.1 Chionoecetes opilio
AGTAGTAGTAGTAGTATAGTAGTAGTAGTAGTAGTCTTAGTATTCCAAACACTACTATAACCAAAATACTGTGGTGGCCAGAGACTAGAATCCAAAGACCAGGATCTGATAATGCTACAAAAGGCGGATGAAGAGGGGATTATGCAGTGATTATAGCCATATCAGGAGGAAGAAAAAGAAAGAGGGAGAAAGAGGAGGCCCAATCTGCTGCTATCCGTTTGCATCAGTTTATACTAACGTTATAATCATCAAGAACAAGTGATGCTTAATGACCCGTTCGAGTGTAATAACCTTGCCAGCGCCAGTCATTATCGCACCAACCAGGGCTTCGATCCAGGACCCCCCGTTATTAGGAGGCATAGCGATCCGTAGCTAGGAAACGCCAACCCGAGAACAGACGGCTGAGATGCCCAGACTGATAGCCGGTCAAGACGAAACACCATAACGATCAACAATACCCCCACAATACCCCTTCCCCCCTGAACAATACCCCCAATACCCCTCCCCCCTCAACAATACCCCCAATACCCCTCCCCCCTCAACAATACCCCCTAATACCCCTTCCCTCCCACCTTGATAGCCACCATACAAGGTCACTACACAATCCAGACAATATAGTGAGTGACCCCTGAACGAACCTTGGAACGGTATTTATCGATACTAAACTCAACCAATCGCTCTGTAGAATCATTGCAGTTTTTCTGCCTTTTCTTTAGAAGGGATTTTAAACCACACACGGGAGATTTTCTTGAGTTGAGGGAACGCTGATCGGCCGAAAAAAAAAAAAAAAAAGTAAAAAAAAAAATTGAAATTGGTAAAAAAAAAAGATTAAAAAAGAAACAGGTCACATCAGGTTGATTGAGCGTTGGAAAAAAAAGAGTGGAATTGCCTGATGGTGTTTTAGGTGGTGGTGATGATAATAATAATGATAAAAATAATGATAATGATAATAATGCACACTATCTACGTACACTTCCCTCATTTTTCACTGCGTCACCTCATCTATAAAGTAAGATGATACGAAAGGAGTGACATGGAGAGAAAAAGGACAAAGAGGAAGAGGAGATGGAAGAGCAGGAAGAAACAAAGAGACACGTAAATACCTTAGGAGGAAGAAAGGTAAAAGAATTCATCCTGTTTGCATTCCTCCTCCTTCCTTCATTCCTCACTCTCCCTTCCTCCTTCTCTTCCACCTCATCTTTATTACTTCTCCACTTCCTACACACTTAACGCCAAACTATTTATATTTTCTTAAGCCTTACCTGCCTTCTTCCCCCTTTCCTTACCCCCTTCTTCCCTCTTCTTCTCTTCTACCCCTCTTCCCTCTCTCCCCATCTTCTTCCCCTTCTTATCCCTCTTCACCCTCATCTTCCCCTTCTTCCCCCTTTTCTTCCCCCTATTCTTCCCCCTTTTCCCTCTCTTCTTCCCCTCTTCCCCTTCTTCCCCTCTTCCCCTTCTTCCCCCTCTTCCTCCCTCTTCCCTCTCTTCCCCATCTTTCTCTTCTTTCCCCCCTTCTTCCCTCTCTTCTTTCCTCTCTTCCCTCTCTTCTTCCCTCTCTTCTTCCCTCTCTTCCCCCTCTTCTTCCCTCTCTTCCCTCTTTTCTTCCCCTTCTTCCCTCTCTTCTTCCCCTTCTTCCCTCTCTTCTTTCCTCTCTTCCCCCTCTTCTTCCTCCTCTTCCCCCTCTTCTTCCCCCTCTTCCCCTTCTTCCCCTCTTCCCCCTCTGCCCCCTTCTTCTCCCTCTTCCTCCCTCTTCCCTCTCTTCCCCATATTCTTCCTCCTTTTCTTCCCCTTCTTTCCCTCTGCCCCTTCTTCCCCCTCTTCTTAACTCCTTTTCTTCTTCCTCCACATCTACACCAATTCCTACTCCTCTTATTCTACTCTTCCTTCTCTCACTTTATTCATCCACCTTTTCTCCCTCTTCCTTTTCGCCTTCCACCTCTTCCACATAAAAGAAAACAAATAATAAAACTAAAACTCAAACGACCATAATAATTTTCGCAATTCAATCGAAAGACAAACCACGTAGCGACATACGACGAAGGAGGAATAGAGAGTCTCCTGTAACGACTTCCTTAACGAGCTCATTTTGTCCACCCCCCCAGCGACTGCCACTCATGAACGTTGAAAGAAAAAAGTGTAGGTGAAAAAATGAATGTCAGCAGTTCTTATCACTTGTCTGTATAATGACGGGTAATTACACGCTTTTATTATGGAAACTCTGGCCTCCCCTCCGCACTTTTTTTTTCTTTGGTGGTGGAAGTACTTACGTGCACACACATACACATACCACATCCGTGTTTCTAATTGCTAATTGTTCTGTCTGTCTGTCTGTCTGTCTGTCTGTCTGTCTGTCTGTCTCTCTCTCTCTCTCTCTCTCTCTCTCTCTCTCTCTCTCTCTCTCTCTCTCTCTCTCTCTCTCTCTCTCTCTCTCTCTCTCTCTCTCTCTCTTGTAGAGCCGTGAGCTTGCGTGCAGAGTCCCTGCATTCGGTCAGCGGTTCGATTCCACCAAGTTCGTCCTGGCGTGGTGGCGCTTTGTATAGTCAATAACCTTGTAGTTGGTACTTGCAAAGTGTCTAGATAGGATCAAAGTATCTTATCTTATCTCTCTCTCTCTTACCCGGCAGCAAACGCCAAATTCAACCCAGAAATCAGTGTCTGTCCACACACACACACACGCACACGCACACGCACACGCACACGCGCACACACACACACACACACACACACACACACACACACACACACACACACACACACACACACACACAAAACCCCTAATAGTTTTTATTCTTATCACCACAAATAACTCCTCTGCCTTCTCCTTCACCAGCATCTCCTTTTCTATTCACCAGGTGTGTGGCATGTGAGACAGGCGGGGCAGTCCTACCTGGAGCTCCTGTAATCACCAGGTAAGAATGGGGCTCGTGTGGGAGACAGTTGAACCATCTCGCCGCGGGGACTTTGGGACCGGCGGCGGAAGTGTTAACATCATGCCCCCGGGACGGTCAGAATTGGCTCGTGTCTCGCATTCAGAAAACGTACCATTATCGAGTGTTCTTTTTTTCTGCCTGCTTTGTACCGTGACATTGTTTTCCTGTCTTCACTTTTTTGTGGGTTTGTTGTGCGAGTTGTGTTTCGTCTCCTTTACTGTGTCATTGTAGGTTTTTTTTCTCTCTCTCTCTCTCTCTCTCTCTCTCTCTCTCTCTCCTCTCTCTCTCTCTCTCTCTCTCTCTCTCTCTCTCTTCTCTCTCTCTCTCTCTCTCCTCTCTCTCCTCTCTCTCTCTCTCTCTCTCCCCCCCCCCCCCTACCCATTATTTTTGCTCCCATTTTGGTTATCTTCGCATCTTGTTCCTGTTTATTTCTACCATTTTGTTTTTTTTTGTTGCTCCTTTATTTGAAAGTTTGGTATGAATATGTGTGTGTGTGTGTGTGTGTGTGTGTGTGTGTGGTGTGTGTGTGTGTGTTGTGTGTGTGTGTGTGTGTGTGTGTGTGTGTGTGTGTGTGTGTGTGCGTGCGTGCGTGTGGTTTAGGGTACAAAAATCCTTTGTGGGCACGAGACACTGTAATCGAAATACCAGATTGAATTACCTCCACAAACAACAGCAACAACTACCATGGCATCATCATCATTATCATCATCGTCATCATCATCATCGACAACTTCCATCTCGCTTCCACTTTCCCAAAACTAACGGGTGACCAGGATTCACTTCCTTCCCTATCACTGACTCAAGATTGCTAACCCATCAATAATGCATTCTCTCTCTCTCTCTCTCTCTCTCTCTCTCCTCTCTCTCTCTCTCTCTCTCTCTCTCTCTCTCTCTCTCTCTCTCTCTCTCTCTCTCTCTCTCTCTCTTCTCTCTCTCTCTCTCTCTCTCTCTCTCTCTCTCTCTCTCTCTCTCTCTCCTCCTGCTCGCTCCTCGCTCTCGCTCGCTCGCTCCGCTCCTCCTCTCCTCTCGCTCCTCTCGCTCTCTCTCTCTCCTCTCTCTCTCTCTACTCTCTCTCTCTCTCTCTCCTCTCTCTCTCTCTCTCTCTCTCTCTCTCTCTCTCTCTCTCTAGATAAGGAGTCTTGTTCGTATCTTTATCAAGTATATTTATAAGCATCACATCAGATTCCTCTTTATATCTAGACATGAAACATAACTTTTGCAATTCTTTTTTATCGTACTGTCTTCTTTATAGGGACTGGCAACTAAGCGATCTTTTTGTTACCTCTGTTTTGTCCTTGGCCAGTCCTTTGTGATGTAAAAAAAAATACAGGAGGAAGAAAAACGACGAATAGAAAGACAAGAAGAAAGGAGGAGGAGAAAGAGGAGAGGGAAAAAATCCATAGGGATCCACAAGAAAAAGAAAATAGCAATACACTTTTTGGTCCAAACGAATTATAAGGAAGTGGGGATTATAGGAAGTATACGCTACCTAGTCTTTTTTTAATTTTTTTTTTATGATGGAGCCTATAGCGCCTTTAGGCTTAAAGAGGTCTTGATGTTGGTTGATCTCGCCCGTTTGTGGCGCAGGCTGGATTTTTTTATAGTGACACCTGTGGTCTTGGGTGAAGATCCCGTTTTCTCTGACGTTTGGATCTTCAGTGTAGGCACACGCTGTCCCTGGAGTTTCCTGGTTGCACACGCAGACGAAGAACAGGTTATAACAACATGCGGGTTTTTTCAGTCACTCAACGGTGGTTTTGACAGTTGCTCCTTGGTGGGACGTGAACTCAGGACCTTCTGCTCCCCTACCAGCCTCTTGAAAGAGTTGCCCCCGGTAGGATTCGAACTCGGGACATTGAGCTCACCACTCCAAGACGCTAACCACTCGGCCACCGCCTCCCCAAATCTTCAGGCCCTGATCCCCTCTCCCCAAATCTTCAGGACTGGGCCCTTCGGACCCAGTCTACATGTAAAGAAAAATCATAGCTGAGTTGAAGACTGTCATGAACATTGTACTAAAAAAGTAGTAGAAGACAAGTGCTTGTGGGCCCTTCGGACCCATGTATTGAT
>JACEEZ010011649.1:225000-242500 GCA_016584305.1 Chionoecetes opilio
AGCTTATATCTATGGAATCCCGCTTCCGATTGACAAGCGGTCTTCGCCATCTGATAGCCCCATTCAATCCCTACAATTTCAGTGTAAAAAGGCAAAGGAATATGGAGTTTAGATGACAGCAGACAAATTTCCTTGCTCTCGAGAGTCCTCACTGGCGCACGTGCGCACGTGCGGCGGGTTTCTACGTGCTCGCTCGTCTTTCGCCGATTAAGGCATCTTACTGGTTATTCTTATTTTTTTTTTTTTTTTTTTTTTTTCTTATTCTTTTTTTCATTCTTTCTTTTTTCATTCTTTCTTTTTTCTTTCTTTCGTATTTTTTTTTCGTTTTTTTTATTTCATTCTGAGCCATAAAAAATGTAGTGTTATATATTCGGCAAGATTGTACAAGAATACGTTAATTTGATTTCAAAAACTACATTAAAACTCAGCACTGAAGACCCTATACATGGTCATCTACTTGCATTGATCCATAGCGGCTGGGAACATGTCTCCAGTACCTGAACAGGTCTTCTCTTAACCTTGGATTCGCCGCAATTCTAGGATTTTTCAGTGTTAGTGAATACATGTTCCGTACATATGTTAGAAACAACCTCAGCCACTGTTTTCGTGTATGTTGTGAGCAAAAAGACGAGCGAGAGAGAGAGAGAGAGAGAGAGAGAGAGGAGAGAGAGAGAGAGAGAGAGAGAGAGAGAGAGAGAGAGAGAGAGAGAGAGAGAGAGAGAGAGAGAGAGAGATTCCACACAAATGAAAGGAAGAAAGGAGAAGGGAAAACACATATTTATAATCTAACACACTCCTTTTTCCTTATACTTCTATCGTGGCCACCAACCTCCTCCTCATGCACACACACACACACACACACACACACACACACACACACACACACACACACACACACACACACACACACACACACACACACACCTACGGAAGTCAGCCCTGACCCCCCCCCCCTTCACCCCGTTCCGTGATCACCTGTCTGTATGCAAATGAAGGGCCGGCCGGGAAATCCTCCGTCCACCATGATCACAGACCGCCCGACAAAAACGACAAAAAATACTTGCAGATCACAATAAAAACGGGGGGGGGGGGGGGGGAACTGTCTCTAAAAAAACATATCAAAGCCTTACATAAACGCCCTCAATTTAGTACGTCACACAGAACCTAATTATAGAAAAAAACATTGAAAAAAACCCCAGACTTATGTCCAAAATACTCCAAAAATAATGTCCAAAATACTCCAAAAATAATGTCCAAAATATTCCAAAAATAATCTCCAAAATACTCCAAAAATAATGTCCAAAATACTCCAAAAATAATGTCCAAAATACTCCAAAAATAATGTCCAAAATACTCCAAAAATAATGTCCAAAATACTCCAAAAATAATGTCCAAAATACTCCAAAAATAATGTCCAAAATAAAATGTTCCCCATATAACGAATAATAAAGAAAATTAAAAAATGTTGAACAAGAGCTGCGTATTTTGTTGTTCTTTCTAAATTTTTGTTACTTCATTGCCCTTATTTCATTCTCTTCAATTCTCTCTCTATTCCTTCTCTTGTATTTTCCTTTCCTTCCTTCTCTATTCCCTTCCTATCTCCCTCCCTTCCCCTCCCTCCCTCAACTGTCGTCACACCCTAACGACCCAGCATCCTATGTTTACCTCGGTGCAATGCCGCGCTGCAAAATTCCTTATCAGCCGTCGCCACCCGACACACCCAAGGTTATGCTCGTCAATTTACGTGTGCGCGGCGCCGCTGTATCAATCTGGAGCCATGACGTGGAGGTAAATGTATATCTTCCCTCCCTATCCAACCAAAAACACTCCCTTCCTTTCTTAGCCCCGCCTCGAAACCCCCCCCCCCCCTCGCCTGGCCTCACCATCACCCTGACTCACACTTTTATATCTCTGCTTTCATTGCATCTCAACTTCGTCGTCGCACCTCCTCTCCTCTTCCCTCACGGTTCTATGACATCAGCGTGTTAGCCAGACCGCCATCTCATCCCGCCGTGTACCAGAAGGACGTCATCTCCGCCACCCAATGGCTCGTTGTCCACCACCCAATGGCTCGGTGTTTGAGCAGCGCGAGTGATATTTCCCGTATTAAACATGTTGACATTCGGCCATAACTGTCAAAGCCTTTAGAATTAGAACCTAAAATAACCTAACCTAACCTAACCCTAATTCTAAAGGCTTTGATAACTGTGGTGGGCGAGTCGGTGCCGTTCTTCATATATTTTGTAAGTACCCTCACACCTTTCTCCTTCGTTGATTTTGTCTTGTATTCGTGTTTCATGTCCCTATCCTGTCCTGCCCCTCCGTCAACCACCTCCCGTCCCTTGACCTTGCCTCTGTTCCCCCTGATCTTGGCAATGACCCGTGAGCATATTCCCGCTTTCTGGAAGAGTTGTGGCGTTTACTCTTGAACACATCAGATTAGGTTACGTTAGGTTGCAGATTTGGTAGGGTAAGTTTCCTGTTGGTCTGGGTAAGGTAACTTTGCGTGGAAATCACAATGAGGGTATTTTCGAGAAAATCCTATGGTTAGTTTCGGAGCTACAGCCAAGCGTCTTCACTAGGAAACCACATGCTCCCATAGAGAACGGGAATATGCGCCCAAGTGACGCTACATGTGAAAAAAATCAAAATACTCAATAACGTGATGGCGTTTCCTGCATTTCACATTTTATTCCTCTGTAAAGTGTCCCTCATGAGTCCTTCTCCTGACTGTCACTAGCGAGTCCTTCTGATACTGACATATTCCTCCTGATGCTACGGTCTTTCTCACTACCTTTCTTCACCCAGTGCAAGGCTTCGATCCCCGCTGCAGACTCGCAGTGGGTAATGACACACCACTGCAGCACCTGGTAGTTTTCACCTGGCTGCGTTTCCTCCCAAGTCAAATCACAGAGATCAAAGCTGTCAGCGAACTCGGTTATTATGACTCCTGGCGCCTGATGCTGACTGACACGTCCTCCTGATATCATTTCTCCCCCTCTCTCTCTCTCTCTCTCTCTCTCTCTCTCTCTCTCTCTCTCTCTCTCTCTCTCTCTCTCTCTCTCTCTCTCTCTCTCTCTCTCTAATAAATATGTTCACGCCGCGAGCCATGAGAAATGTCCTCTTATACTCTGGCATCTCGTTATTTATCTTTGATCTTTTTTAGTGTCTAAGTAATTTGTGTCATATAAATTTAGGGAAATGCACGACCAACGTAAGACACAGAAATAAAAATAAACGCTTGGATCACACACACACACACACACACACACACACACACACACACACACACACACACACACACAACACACACACACACACACACACACACACACACCACCACACACCACCCACCCACCCACCCACCACACCCACCCACCCCACACCACACCACACCACCCACCACCACACACACACACACACACACACACACACATCAGTCAGAATATACTAATACGAACGATGATGACAAATTGCAAATAATTATAAAAAAAGAGGGATCAAAAAGGCATTGGAAGAAAAAAACTCACACGAACAAAGATAATATCAAACCGGAAAGAACATAAATTTTCTCCTTTCTTTCCCCTCTCAAAGAAAAAAAATGGAGAAAAAATTGAAGAAGGGAAAAAAATGTGAGGAAACACGAATTAGACACGGGAAACAAAGTGATGAAAAAAACCAGGATGGAAAATGAGAAAAAAGGAATGAGTGAGGGAGAGATAAAAAACGGACGCACAAACCCTTCTCGAGACACAGCAGCAAAAAAGTCACAATGGACACGAGATACACCGAATCACAATCAATTACAGACACCCTTCCCTCCCCCTTCCCTTAACCACCTATACCTGGCTACCTACCTATTCTTCCCCTTCCCCCTTCACCTGTCGGCCTCCCCTCTCCCTTACCCACCGGCTACCTCTCTCCCTCGCCTATCACTTCACCTCCTCTCACCCATTGCCTTCCCCTCCCCTTTACCTATCGGCCTCTCCCTCCTTCCTTACATTCCTTCATCCCTCGCCCTTCTTCCCCCTTAAACAGATCCGCCAAGGTGTCAAATGATGAGTATAAGAGAGTTATAGCACGGCGGCACGACACCATCACAAGAGAGAGAGAGAGAGAGAGAGAGAGAGAGAGAGAGAGAGAGAGAGGAGAGAGAGAGAGAGAGAGAGAGAGAGAGAGAGAGAGATAATGAAAGGAAATATCTGCTAAATACCCAAGGAAGTCACTTCTTACGAACGCCACACCCATGACGAGGACCAAAACCATGTAAAACTGTCATCAAAGGAGCAAGGCGAGGCACATCCCGAAGGAGCCACATCCCAAGGGCGCCACATCCCTGAAGCCGCCACATCCCAAGGGCGCCACATCCCAAGGGCGCCACATCCCTAAGGCGCCACATCCCAAGGGCGCCACATCCGAAGGCGCCACATCCCAAGGGCACCACATCCCTAAGGCGCCACATCCCAAGGACGCCACATCCCTGAAGGAGTCACATCCCAAGGGCGCCACATCCCTGAAGGAGTCACATCCCTAGGGCGCCACACCCTGAAGGCGCCACATCCCTAGGGCGTCAGAACCCCCACTGCCTTGGTGCTCACTCAGGGACCCGCGATAGTGTGGCCCCGTAAACGTCCCCCTGTGCCTTATGGAGGTGAAGGGCTGGGGTGATAGGCGAGTAGGGGTCAGGGCGGGTCTACCTGGCCGCCGCCTTACCCTGGGGGGCCTCGCAGGTCTCCCACAGGGGGAAGAGAGGGTGAGAGGAAGTACAGTAGGAAAAACAGGGAGTGAGGGAGAGGAAGGAGGCAGGAAATAGAGACCAAATCAGAGGTAAAATTTTTTAGTAATACTGGAAAGGGAAAAGAGGAGATGGAGAAGGAGGAAAAGGAGCAGGTTGAAGAAGGAAGAAGCAGGAGGAGGTTAATGAGGCAAGGAAGGAATGATGAAGGAGGGGAGAAGATGTGTAATAATGAATGACAAGGGAAGCAAGGGAGGGACTGGAAACAAAAATATAGGAAAACATGGAGACCGAGGAATTTGATATAAAAAGTCATGAGTAAATATAGCGATGACGAGAATAAACAGGAAGTGGAAAATTAAGGATATAATTACAGAAAAAGTGACACAGGAAGTAAGGGGAGAGAGAGAGAGAGAAGGAGAGGGGAGAGAGAAGAGAGAGAGAGGGGAGAGAGGAGAAGAGAGAGGTTGAGGAGAGAGAGAGAGAGACCCAGATTACGGGAGGAAGACAAAAAGGAACAATTTGAATGACGGCAGAACAGATATAAAAGGAAGAGGAGAAATAGAAGGAGAACGAGGAGGATGTGAAGGAGAGGCGTAGGGTCAGTGTGAGGCTTCCGATGCTCCTTCTATTGACTCTTGGATACAGTGGAGGGAAGGCGAAGCAGCGGCGAGGCGGGGGAACCAACAACTAAAAGAGTAAGACGATGACCTAATTTGAACCGAGGGGAGTGTTTTACGGCGCCCGGCCACCCAAGCCCGAAGAAGAGGAGGGGGAAAGGAGGAAAGGGAAAGGGAAAAAAAAAGAGGAGGAGGGAGGAAAAGAGAGGGGAAAAGGAAGAGGAGGAGGGGGAAAAGGAAGAAGGAAGGGGGAAAAGGAAAGGAAGAAGAGGAGGGGGAGGAAAGGAAGAAGAGAAGGGGGGATCCGCATAAATATTTGCTTTAGATCTGCCCACAGTCTAAAATCTGCCGTCCGGTCACGATTCTCGAGACCCGCCCGACGCAGTGCTGAAAAGGCAAGACGGATAGACAGACACACAAACAGACAGACAGACGCAGGTGAACGTCCCGACAACTTGGCTTCAGGCAGAGCGAAGAGACAGACGGATAAGACCTTCAGACACACGGAGGGAAGACGTATGTGGGGCAGCGGGGGATACACACACGCACTAAAAAGGGTTCAAGCTCGAAGTTAGGGTCTGGACGGCATGTGAGGCAGAGTGTCCATCCGTGTGTGTGTTTGTCCCTGTGTGGCAGAGCAAAGGTCGCGTCAGATGGATGTGAAGGCAGCGTTGTACAGAAGGATCATGTCTTTATCTAGCAGGACAGGTAGGATACAGGTACGGAGGAGGGCGAAGGGGGTCGTTTTGGGCAGCCAGTGTTCAAAGAAGGGCAAGAAAGAGTATGTGTACAGGAAGGTGAGTGTGAGAGTGTGAGGGAGGAGATTTAAGAAGGAGGAGGAAGGGAGAGACACCTCTGGGAGGGTTATGTAGCGCTGTGAGGGAACAGATGGAGGTATGAGGAAGGAGAGTAGAGTGAGGGAGGCGGAGGGAAGGGAGGGAGGGTATCGTGCCTTGTCTGTTGGCCGATTTTTTGAAGACTTAATCATAGTTTACCGCCCAATACTTCGAGCTTGGGATGTATTTTAGCCAAAGAGAAAAGTTGAGATTTACATATAAGTCTGACAGCGAAAGGCGGTAGTGCACGAAGAGAGAGGAGGAAGGAAGAGAGGAAGATGAGAGGAGGGAGGGGGGGGGTGGAGAGAGAGAGAGAGAGAGAGAGAGAGAGGAGGGGAGGAGAGAGAGAGAGAGAGAGAGAGAGAGAGAGAGAGAGAGAGAGAGAAAGAAAGATGAGAAAGAGAGGGAGAGAGAAGAGAAAAGTGCACCAAAGACGGCAGGTGTTGGCCACAAATTCTCGGCGAACAGGTAAATGGTGTGTAATCCACTTAAGTAATTATGACAAGTGAGGATTAAAGACTCAGGGTTGTGTAGAGAGCGAGGCGCCGCGATGCTTTCACGCGATTTACAATGGACAGCGAGGCCTTGCAAGACGAAGAAGGAGAAAGGGAGATGAGAGGGAGAGAGAGAGAGAGGGAGACAGGGAAAGAAGAGAAAAGTGAATTATTTAAGTGGATTAATTAAGGAGAATGAGGAAGGAGAGTGGTGTGTAATCCACTTACAAAACCAACAACAAGGCAGCGTCGGGATTTATGAGACGAATCGAGGCGCTGAGAAAACAACCCTTGTAATGGTACTTAGCAGGCGAGATAAATGTGAGCATAATGAACAGATTTCTTATGTCGCTTTACACAGGCGTCCTGCTCTTTACCGCTATGTAAATTGTACTCTTTGGCATGGACAGGTATTTTGTGCATTGAGATAAGACGCACGTAGTAATTATATCTTGACTACAAATCCTTATATTGCTAACAACTACTTTTTTCGTAACACAAGACTGTTTAGAAAGTTCCGATTAATTAGATGACTTGTGTATAATCTTTGTCTGTGGTCTAAAAAAATCCGATCGTAATTGGGGTTGGAACCGACATCGCCCTCCGAGATGAGGAAGTTTGCTCCACTTGGTCACGCCGAAAAGATGCGATACCAATAAATCAAGCCGGCTAAATCACAGGCAAGATTAACGAGAGAGAGAGAGAGAGAGAGAGAGAGAGAGAGAGAGAGAGAGAGAGAGAGAGAGAGAGAGAGAGAGAGAGAGAGAGAGAGTTCACATATTCGCTCAACAAAAACATTCTCGCTGAACTATAAGCAGCGCAAAAAAAAGATCATAACAGCAGCAAAACAATACATGAGGCAGTGGGCAAAACAGGGAAGGATATAGAAAGGGGAGATAATTAGGTAAAAATAGTGCGTAATGAAGGAAGGAATATAGGAAGGTGGAGAAGAAAACGAAAAAACATGAACATAGCAAGGAACGAGAGATGAGAAGAAAAAAATTTGGCGCCTAGAACGACAAGCTCATCTAAATATTTATTCACTAAGGCCAGGCAAGTATGTGTGTGTGTGTGTGTGTGTTGTGTGTGCGTGTGTGTGTGTGTGTGTGTGTGTGTGTGTGTGTGTGTGTGTGTGTTGTGTGTGTGTGATATAGAAGGGCGTGTGCAGCGGGCGTGAGAGTTGTTTGAGTAATTGTGACATTATCAAGCATCAAAACACAGGCCACCTTTGACTAAGAGCAGCAATAAACAAGTTCTTATCGGCCGCTTATCGCAGTGCTTCATAGTTTTTCTTTTATTGTGGGGAACCGACTTTATGGAAGGGGAGGGGGAAGGATACGAGGGGAGGGGAAAGGGGGAGGATAGAAGGGGAAGGAGAAGGGGTAGTGGAAGGGAAGGATACACGGCGTAGGAGTAGGGGGCCGAGAAGTGCAGCTGTAGAGGGTGACAAGGGACAAAAGAAAGATGTTTACAACGCGGGAGGGATACGTAGGGGAGAGCGGGGCAGGTTGCATCGAGGGTAGGTTGCATCATTGCCTCTAACTCGCATGTTATCACACGTACATCGTCTTAATACTACTACTACTACTACTACTACTACTACTATAAACTACTACTGCTACTACAACTACAACAATAATAATAATAATAAAAAAAGTTAATGCGAGTTAGAGGCAATGATGCAACCTGCCCCGCTCTCCCCTATGTATGAAGGAAAGGAAGGAGAAGAAAGGGAAATTAGAAAAGAAATAAAAAAAAAAAAAAAAAAAAAAGGAAATTAGAATATAGGATAATAAAACAGTTAGAAATAGATTAATTTGTAAGCAGAGAAAGCGGTATCAGATCAGATTCAGATTGCCTTGTTTAATGAAGGCATCTTTCATTGACATCATTTTGAAATCTTAATCTCTAATGGTTACCCAGGCGATTTTTGTTATAGTTATGCAATCAAATTTATTCATGACTGCTGTAAAAATGATGAAATAAGACGCTATTACTAAACAAACATTCTTATTTGCTTCTCTGTTTTGTTCTCCGAGTTCAACGTCGTATCTCACATTGACTACGTAAAAAAAAGATTGAATACTTGAAAGGCAAAACGACACTGAAAACTGATGCATATATATTCGTAAGGAGATAGAATTTATGGTCTCAGTGATTTACAGCTACTGGACGGGCAACATGAGCAGAGTATGAACAAAATAAATGAGTTGTTTGGCTTTATACTTAAGGCAAACAAACACTCGGGTAGACTTTGAAGATATGCGAAAATGTGAGAGGAGGAGGAGGAGGAGGAGGATTACATAGGAATAACAGACACCAGGAGACCTATTGGTCCATAGCGAGGGTATCTGCTGAACTACATACTACTAACTATCAACTACTTGTAAGAAAACAGTTGGAAAATTATACCATGTCCCTAAAGAGGATAGGAACATGGAAGTTTCATAGTGCAGAATGATAGGATATGAAAAATACTAACTACAACTACCACTACCACTACAACTAATCGATACGGGGGACTAGATACGAATTCGCACTATCAATACCCATTTACTTTACAGTGCGCGTCAAGTCTGTTTTTGAATGTAGTTATTGTGCTGGCTCCGACAACATTTGCTGGTAACTTGTTCCATCGATCAACGACTCTAACATTGAAATAATTTTTACGGAGATCGGTGATGCAACGTTGACCGTTTAGTTTTAAACCATTATTTCTTGTTGTCACTTGAGTTGAAAGCTCGAATAGGTTCTCTTGATTAATGACATCAAAACCTTTTAGGATCTTAAAGGTTTCTATCAGGTCCCCACGGATTCTACGATCCTTTAAGGAAAACATATTAAGTTTCCGCAGTCTCTCTTCATAAAATGAATTTCGCAGAGATGGAATTTGTTTGGTTGCTCTTCTTTGCACTGATTCCAATTTGGCTTCATCTTTTACGAAACAGGGCGACCAGAATTGAACGAGGAGGAGGAGGAGGAGGAGGAGGAGGAGGAGGAGGAGGAGGAGGAGGAGGAGGAGGAGGAGGAGAGAGAAAAGAAGGAGATGAGGAAAGAGAAGAATGGGATGGAAGATGAACGAAATGTCATGGCACAAGTAAGGATAATGATGATGTGTGTGTGTGTGTGTGTGTGTGTGTGTGTGTGTGTGTGTGTGTGTGTGTGTGTGTGTGGGTGTGTGTGTGTGTGTGTGTGTGTGGTGTGGTGTTGTGTGTGTGTGTGTGTGTGTGTGTTGTGTGTTGTGTGTGTGTGTGTGTGTGTGTGACGCTTGTAACACGGCGGAAAATGAGTCTTGCATGAAGGATAAAGGACAAACACTTCCTCCCTCGCCGCTGGGTACAAATTGCCATAAACTGCACGTCGACCACAAACATGAAGGAGGAAGAAGGTGGCTGGCAGTGCCTCGCTTTAAAGTCCCACAAGAGCCACCGTGACGCACAGAGGCCCGCGGGAGACGCCTGGTGGCCCAGCACAGCTCAAGGGTGGCCACGATGGATGCTGCAGGGGTGAGGTGGCCCCGCTGCGTCAGGTGATGTGAGAGCATGAATGGCCACGCTCCACTGCCCGCCAAGAAAGGCCAGGTGACCCGTGACCTGACCTGCACTAGACGATCACTGTCTCGCCACATAAATCCCAATTATGGGCGATTTAGCATCCATCTGGGCCAGGTATCCCACAGGGCACCGCGTAGATTACTTGACCAACGCTGCGACGGCGAGGACGAAGGGTGGTGGTGGTGGTGGGGGTGGTGGTGTTAGTACTTGTGGTGATGGTGCTTTCTCTAGTGTGCTTGGTGTGGCTGTGGTGAGTTGCAAGACCCATTCCCCCTAAACCCTCCCGGCCATTTTCCCAATATAGTCCCTCGCACCCCTTAGGCCATTCCCCCCAACCTGCCAAGCCCACCCTTGCCACACCTTAGCTTCACGCCTTACCCCACTTTCCCCTCTACCCTCACCCACACCTTTCCAGACCGGCCCCACGAAGCAAAGCAGAACAAGTGTAATAATCACGAGAGGCGCTTCATAATTTGCCTAATAACACGGTGCAGGGGGGAGGCAATAACAGCAAGAAAGGAAGAAGAGAGGAACCAGAGGAAGAGAAGAAAGATGCAAAAGAATAACAGAGGAGGCAATAATAACAAGAGAGGAGAAGAAGAAGAGAGGAACTAGACGAAGAGAAGGAAGATGCAAAATAATAACAAAGGAGACAATAATAACAAGAGAGGAGAAGAAGAAGAGAGGAACTAGACGAAGAGAAAGAAGATGCAAAAGAATAGCATATGCGTCTATAAAACTCTTGATAGCCAACACAACAGACACATGAATCATAATTAAACACACAGCAAGATCAACGTGCATACTAAATGACTTAACTAGATACGACAAAATGAAAACGGACCTCAAGGGGACACTCGTATTCCTTTAAGAGAAAACGTACCGCTCACTACACTATTTTATGGGTAACTCATCAAAAAAAATACAATGCTTAACCATAGAATCTGCCACGCCAAATAGCCTGCCAGTCAGTTAGCCAGCCAGCCTTCCTTCAACCAGCCCCCCCCCCCACACACCCACACCACACACACACACACACACACACACACACACACACACACCGGCCTCCACCCTCGCTTACCCATATACAGCAAAACGGAATGAAGGCAATACACATCAATCCAGGAAGACCTATTGTTGCCATAACAGGAATAATAATGATGGAAATAGTGATTATAATGATGAAAATATAGCCCAGGTCTCCGCATATTTAAGGTGACTTAATGACTAGGGTGATAATGGCCAATCTGGGATGATGGTGATGAGCAAAAAGTTAGTAAAGAGAGGGAGGGAAGGATGGAGGGAGGGGGGTAGGAAGGAGGGAGGGAGGGAGGGAGGGAGGGAGGGAGGGAGGGAGGGAGGGAGGGAGGAGTGAGAGAAGGAAGGAAGGAGGGAGGAAGGTAGGTAAGGAGGTATGGAGGGAGGGAGGGAAGGAGGAATGAAAGGAGGTAAGGAGAGAAGGAGAGAAGGAGGTGAGGTAGGTAGGTAAGGAGAGAGGTATTCGGAGTGGAGGTAATTTTCAACTAACAAGACGACACATCAGGTTTAACGAAGAGGAAGAGAGAGAAAAAAAAACTGAGTCAAGGAGAAAGAAGGAAGGAGAAAGAAGACATAATAAGAGAGGAGCAGGTGAAGTAGGAGTAATGAGTAGGAGTAATGAGGAGAATGAGTAGGAGTAATGAGGGAACAGGTGATGAGGTGGTACATATTAGGTGAAAGCAAAGAAAGAGAAGTAGGTGGAGGAGTCGTAAAAAGGATAATGATGGGATAAACAACGACTAACTAACTGAAGGCGGGTTATAAAATAGGAGGAGGAAGAGGACGGTTGATCAGCATCCAGATATATATAGAGATAGATTGATTGATTTAATGCCATATAAGGGGAAATGTGCCATACATCAGAGGTCATATGGCACAAATGTATAGATAGATACCAGATAGATACTGTAATAAGTAACACATTGAAGGTAGGAGATAGATTAGGAGGATGAAGATGATGAGGACGAAAGATCAGCAATGAGATATGCATAAAGAAATATATCTATTATATAATCTACTTGCAAGATTAACGGAGTCAGTTATTTTTTCTATATCTATCAGCATCAGCAGGTGTGTGTGTGTGTGTGTGTGTGTGTGTGTGTGTGTGTGTGTGTGTGTGTGTGTGTGTGTGTGTGTGTGTGTGTGTGTGTGTGTATTCATCTAGTTGTATTCATCTAGTTGTATTTTACAGGGCCAGAGCGACGCTCGTTATGGCCCCGTCTCCAATCACATTTTTATCATTCATCCTTAGTCTTAGTGTGTGGCCGAAGCCACCACCCCGGAGGCGGGTCACAAACCCCCGGCTAACACCCTGTACCCATTCACTGCTGGGTTGGACAGGGGCTCGGGTTTTAAGAAGACCGCCCGTCTATCTTCGCTCCGCCCGGGGATCGAACCCGGGACTTCTCGGTTGTGAGCCAAGCATGCTAACCCTTACACTACGGAGTTCCCTAATATGTTATTGTGTTATTGTGCGTGTGTGTGTGTGTGTGTGTGTGTGTGTGTGTGTGTGTGTGTGTGTGTTCGTAAGACCGACACTCACCTGCGCAGTCACTCACAAGGTAAGGCGTGATTAGCGTTGATTAGCATAAAACGTACCTGAAAATGAGAAAGAAAGGGATGAGTGTGTGGAAAAAGACAGTTCGTTTTTTTTTTCAACTTCAAGTAAATAAATATAAAAACAATCATACCACCATCACCGTCATTCATTAACATTGACATCAACAGCAACAACATTATCAAATACAAAATCAACAACAACTTAAAAAACGTCAATAAGAATCCACGTCAACCACATAAATGCTATCAAAATGTTGCATGTTCTTCAAGAAAATACTACGTACACTCAAACACAAGAATTTAAGAAAAAGAAGAAGAAAAATCCCGGATAGTTTTTTTTCTACTCCGCTAAATGTACACAAGAATTAAAGAAAAAAAAAAATCCCAGATAGTTTGCTTGCTTCCTTATCCGCTAAACGTACATAAGCCTTAACAAGCTCATGCAAAAAATGGCCTTGGGAGAGGGAAAAAGGGAGGAAATGACGATAGGACAGTTTTTATGTGCTATTTTGGGACCACTAAACATGAGCGTCTGGTTGCAAGGGACGAGGGTGTAGGAACATAATGAGTGAGGGAAGGAAGGAGGGTGTGAGGCGGGACGAGGGAAGGGAGGCAGTGAAGGGTGATGAGTCTGTGACCTTCTATGAGGACCCACCACTATAATTTACCACTTTATAGTAGGATGAGTATTGGAAGAGAGGGGAAAATGAGAGAATATAAAAGGAGAGTAAGAAAGTCGGACACACTATAAGGGAAGGAAGTAGGAGGAGAAATGTATGTGTGTTTGGGTGTGTGTGTGTGTGTGTGTGTGTGGGGTGTGTGTTTGGGGTGTGTGTGTTTTTGTGGTGTTTTGTGTGTGTTGTGTGTTGTGTGGAGAGAGAGAGAGAGAGAGAGAAAAGAGAGGAGAGAGGGAGAGAGAGAGGGGAGAGAGAGAGAAAAGAGAGAGAGAGAGAGAGAGAGGGGGAGAGAGGGGAGAGAGAAGAGAGAGAAGAGAGAGACAGACCTGTAACTTATGTAAGAAGGAGAGCATGCATGAAGAAGCAAATGGAGGAGGGGGGAGGAGGAGGAGGAGGAGGAGGAGGAGGAGGAGGAGGAGGAGGAGGAGGGAGGGGAGGAGGTGGTGGAGGAGGAGGAGGAGGAGGAGGAGGAGTAAAAACAGAAAGCACACAAATAAAACATATAACCGGCGAAGAAAAGAAGAGAAAACGTCCGATGCTACAAAAAATGAGAAAAAAATAGATAAGTAAACACTATCACTAACAATATAACAAAAACGTAAGCACAATTAAAATATCTAAGAGCAACGCTAATCACACCTGGCGGCTAATCAGAGCCGGTTTTCCTATCACCCAACACTAATTATAATTATTAACCTTGATTACCCAGGACCCAACGGTGCTCACCCGGACACACCCTTCACCTCCCCCCCTTAGGGCCAGGTGTCTTAAGGGTGAATTTACCACTCAACCTACACGCCCACCCTTAACCCTATCTGTGAGGGGCTTTAAAGGTCATATCGCTATTAATATAGAAGAGCGTGGTGGTATTTCATTATGGGATTTTCATTATTTTGACCTCAAGTGTGTGGGGTGGGGTGGTGTGTGTGTGTGTGTTGTGTGGGGTGTGTGTGTGTGTGTGTGTTTTGTGTGTGTGTGTGTGTGTGTGTGTGTGTGACTGTTGACTGTGTGGTGTTTTCATCTAGTTGTTTTCCATCTAGTTGTATTTTACAGGGCCAGAGCAACGTTTCGTATGGCCCCGTCTCCATATCAACATTTTTATCATTCATCCTTAGTGCTTAGTTTTGGCCGAAGCCAGCACCCCGGAGAGCAGGTCACAAACCCCGGCTAACACCCGGTACCCATTCACTGCTGGGTGGACACGGGCTCGGGTTTTAAGGAAACAACCCATCATAGGGGAGGCGGTAGCGGAGTGGTTAGCGTCTCCGACTGGCGTTCTCGGTGACCCGAGTTTGATCCCCGAAGAAAACCAAAACCTTTCTGCTCCGTCGAGTGGCCTAAGAACACCCACATGCCCTGCCCATCAACTCTACCTTCGATTGCGTGTGCATCGGAGGACACAGGGGGTCGGCATGAGCCTCTAATCACAGGTGTCACTATAAGAATCCTGCCTGCGCCACCACGGGCGAGGACCAACTATCAGATCCTCAAGTGAACCTCCAGAGCCTACCATCCGAAGCCCTGGGTCACCACTGCCTACAGGCGCTATAGGCACAAATGTAAAAAAATAAAATAATAAATAAAAAAAAAAAAAAATCTGTTTCCGCTCCGCCCGGGGATCGAACCCAGGACTTCTCGGTTGTGAGCCGAGCGTGCTTCCCCTACACCACGGAGTACCCTTGTGTGTGTGTGTGTGTGTGTGTTGAGGTGGTTTTATTCCTTCCATTTCCTATTTCTCACTCCTTTTCTTTTTGTTGCTTTTCTTTTCTAATCTTGCCCTTCGGGGTTTTTTCTCTCCATGGTCTTTGCTCTTTTCGATTACCTTCCTATTTGCTTCAATCTCTGTTCCACTTTAAGTCTTCCCCTTTTACATCTTTTCCTCTTTTCATATTCGTCAATGTCCCTTTATTCTACCCGATCCTTCTCTCCTCTTCTTTTTCTTCTTTCTTTCTCCTTTCCTTTCCCCTCCTTCCCCTACACAATCACAACAAATTCATCATTCTTTACCTTCCTCCTATTCCTCCTCCTCACACGCACCTCAGGTGTCCACTTCATCAGACCAGAAACCTTAAACTTTATTGCCTGACATCCTTACGGACAACGATCATCCTTCCCTCCTATACACTTTGATCTTCTTGAAAAACTAACATAAACTTCCATTAAGCTAAGGAGATTACGTTAAAAAATCTGTGTCGTCTATAGAAGTTTTATCTGGTTGTTTGCATTCTTCGCATTCCCGCGGTGTTGTGCCTTCTTATGTTACTCGTATCTAAATTTACCTTTTACAAAATTTCGTACTATTTGCGTCGCAGTCTCAGGTTTTAAGGTGAGATAAGGGGGAGAAACTGTGGTCCTCTAAAGTATCTCAAATATTAGTTCTCAGCTACCGGCAAGACAAGCTACGATGACCCGGGAACTGTTCATGATGGGCATCAGATTTCCTCTTATCCTTTACTATAGGACATAAGTTTTCTCTCTTTTCTTTATCGCAAATTCCTTCACTTGCTCTTCGTTTGGCTTGTTTTGCAGGCGTGGAATAAATTTAGTCACTTTCCTTTGTACTCTCTCCAGCTTGTCCATATTTTTTTTATAGTAGGGTGACCAGACCTGAACGTAATATTCAAGATGAGGACGCACGATCGCATTGAAAAAGTTTTTCAATGCTTTTTCAATTTTTAAATTTGAAAATCCCCCCCTATGAAACCGTCAATTTATCAGCCCTTAAAAGCTTATTTACTGGCTTAGGTCTTGTTTTATTTCCCATAAGGAAGAAGATGAGAGGGAGGAGGAAGACAACGATGACAATGACGACGGCGATTTAGATAAGTAGGTGATGAAGAAAGAAACTAAGTAGAAGGAAGGGAGCGGGGTGAAGGAGGCTGCATACGGAGTAAACAAACTGGAGACTGCAACAGCTCAGCGACTGTGTTTTTTTACATTTTTTCAGAACTCTAACTAACTCTAAACTATTTTTTTTCTAACTCTAAATTAAAATTTGGTGGTGCTTGCACATACAAACACATGAGAGAGAGAGAGAGAGAGAGAGAGAGAGAGAGAGAGAGAGAGAGAGAGAGAGAGAGAGAGAGAGAGAGAGAGAGAGAGAGAGAGAGAGAGAGAGAGAGAATGTATTTTATAACATATAAGAATTAGTAAAAGACGAGAAAAAAAGTTGTGATATAAACTAATACAATAAGCATTAATAAGGTCAAATGATATTCGCAGCCTTACAAAGACATGCAAAGGCTTTAAGACCAAGAGATACAAATCGTGAGGGGCGGCGGACCCCCGCGGGGGGCGCGCGGCCCCCGACAGGTGTGACGCCATCCAGGCACAGACAGGTCAGACACATGAATTTCACGCCCGTCACCACCATCACCCATAATTTTATCTCAATTTGTTCCTTAAGGAAAACATGAACATTGGAGAAGAGAAAGGAGAAGAGAACGAAAGACGAGCCTGAACACTGTAGGTTTCACTCACACACACACACACACACACGCACACGCACACGCACACACACACACGCACACACACACACACACACACACACAACACACACACACACACACACACACACACATAACAAAACACACCATCAACACACACACACACACAACACACAACACACACACACACACATAACACACACACACACACACACACACACACACACACACAACACACACACACACACACACACACACACACACACACACACATACACACACACACACACTCATACACACACACACACCACACACACACACACACACACACACACACACACACACACCACACACACACCACACACAAACACACACCACACCACACACACACACATACACACACATACACACACACACACAACACACACACCACACACACACACACACACACACACATACACACACACACACACACACACACACACACACACCACACACACACACCCCACACAACACATACACAACACACACACAACACAA
>JACEEZ010011649.1:250000-257500 GCA_016584305.1 Chionoecetes opilio
GACTTGATATGATACACAATATGATGCATACGGAGGGTGATAGTATGCTCTTGCTTCGTTAGCACTTTGATACCTCACACCTACCAGTATTTTTCATGTAATACTCGCATTAGCAAACCGTGATTTAAAGCGAATTACTGGTGACATAAAACACGCACATTTGAGCATAAACTGAATTCTGATGTGTAACGATAGTCTCCATAGCTCAATATAATCTTTTGACACATCCATAAATGACTCCTGCATGCTGTGATAGTTGACGGGGAAATGAAGGCAGTGAAGATACGCTTCCCCAAAGGTACTAGAGTAAAAATTGCAACAAATAATATTCTTTCCTTTTTTAACCCCTTGAGGCCCAGAACGTAATTTTCATTGTAATATAACCACCACTCGACGATTTTAATGAACATAAGTAATATTATATAGATATGAACTGTTTAATATCCTTGTCCATTAGCTAATTTGGTATATTTAGTTACTTTTTCGTAGTTTTATGGCTAATAACAGACGATTTCATATAGCAAAGGAAAGATCGGGGGGTGAAGGGGTTAATGTCAAATGAAAGCACAGGACTACTTTATGGACTCGATAAACTTAGTGATAATTCCTACATTTCACACTCCTACTTGTCCGTTATTTTTGGTTCCCCAATCCATGAAGAATGGCGATAACAATAAAGCAGGTAGAGTAAAATTAACGACCCCTTTGCTCTGGATAATTAACATGGACTTATATTCTTACTTTTTCGCCATTTCGATATTCCCAATTGATATGATTTCTTTTCTTCAGTTTCTGATGTCTTTTTTTGGGTCAATTCCGTCTCCTCGCAGGAGATGCAGAAGCGCTCGTTCCCTCGTTTCCTTTAATGACTTGGCAGGAGATTCAATAAAAATAGAGACACAGCTGGTGACTCCTCGTCCCCTGTTTTGATGGCTGCGGTAGTGGAGGCGGCGATGGAGATGGTGGTGGTGGTGGAGGCGGCGATGGAGATGGTGGTGGTGGTGGAAGGTGAGTATGAGGAACAAGATGCTAAGATATTGATAAGGTAAGGCATAGAGACTGAGAAGATGTGGTGAAATATGGCAATGAATAAAAGGGAGAAAATAAAGTAGTTTGACCTTGAAGCCAATGTTTAGCGCCATGACAATCACCACCAGTACATTTAACACTCCTTCTGGCCTGCAGCACCACTCCACTATCCCCGTAAGCGAACCTCCAGAGCCTATCATCCGAGCCCTGGAGGTCACTGCCCACAGGCGCTATAGGCTAAAATGAAATAAAAATAATTAGAGAGTGATTGAAGGTTGGGAGTGGAGAGCGTGGGTGGTTGGGTGGGTGAATTAGTGAGTGAGGGAGAAGTTGAGTAGTTGGAATGCAGAAATGGTTAATTCAAATTTCATCCATCCAAATTCTTGTTATGACCGTGCACGAAGTGGAACAGGAGTACTGTTTGTCTGCGTCTGACTGATTGACTAACTCACTGATCAGTCATTCATTATGTCTGTCTGTCTGTGAACACGATACTCGAGAAACAGATTGACGGATAGTAACGAAACTTCCTAGGTGCACTTATTGGTTAAATATCTTGGACGAGTTCGAAAATAGGCACCATCCAATCAAAGTCAGTCACTGGTAAAGTTTAAAGGTCATATCAAAGACTACTGCCCCATACTTGTTTCTGGGGCTTCGCGCCAACCTGCCCATGACCAGTGGAGGATGATCGGCAAAGAGAAAACAAGTGTTGCATGAAAACAGTAGTCTATGATTTATCAGTATAAATGATATACTGTTATCTTCGGAAATGTTTGTTCTATAATATTATCACATAAAACAGTAAAACACACAAAAGAAATGCCATTATGAGACACAGGAAATATGCAGAACTTAATATTCACTTAAAACTCTTCGCCATTTAAAATTTTGCGAGACAACTTATAACATGGAGCATATCAATAGAAACGGCCTTTTATTAGCTTTCCATTGATATATTTTGTTTTCTGATAAATGAATTAACACTATGCATAAATTAGCGTTAACTAAATAAATAACATCATCAATCGGGAAAATTACCCGATTGATGATGTTCTTTATTTAGTTTATTATTTATTATATTATATTTAGTATATTTAGTATTTAGTATATTTAGTATATTATATTTAGTTATTCATTTATTTTACATGTTTTATATTTATTCATTCAATGATTTATTCCTTCTAATTCAGTGTTTCTTAACCACCACGCCCCCTTTAGTAGTTGGTCCTTGCCTCCATGCCCCTCCCCTTTTCAATTCAACCAAGATATTTCAAAATAATCCAGAGTCACAAAGAAAAAAAAAAATACGTGTTTTTAGGACTTTTAATGAGCACAAATTATTCATTAACACCTTGCATGCCCCAGCAGATTTAGCTAGACACGTTTAAAGGCCACCAGTTAGGTACCGCAGACCAGAAGCTGTGCTACGTAGGCCACGCGGTAGGTGACGAGGCCACATACATGTAGCTTCAGATTGCCTGGGGAGCGATTTTATCCGGCATGGCTTTGGTTGCACATGCTCAGTAGAGCGTTTCTTCTCAGTCTGATGATTGATGTGGCGCAACTTGCCAAAATGTTCTCTTCTCAGGTTTGCTTCGTGTACCCACTTCCTCCTTTTCTTGGACAATGCCAAAGTCAGCAATATAATTTCTTCATCTGACTCATCACCGCACCACAGAGCACAACTAGCCATCTTGAATAGTAGCATGTAACTGAGGGCATAGATGGAGATATGTGTTTTTCTGGTGTACGGACGAAATAGCGTGCATAGCTTCCAGACATACGTAGCGTAGCTCGCGTAGCTTCTGGTGCGCTGTGGCCTTCGCTGCAAGCAAAAGGGGTAATATTATTTTAGGGCAAGCATTGGGTAATATATAGGGTGCGACCGCACTGAGAGCGAGAAAGCGAGCGAGATCTTTATCAAAATTGGTAACGCTCTGGCCGTATAATAATAATAATAACAATAATAATAATAATAATAAGTTCTAATAATAATAATAATAATGATAATATATAATCAAATACTTTTATCTCGTGAATGCCCGCCCACCATCACCTCCAAAAAAATGAGGTAATCCAGGCTTCCTGCAGATGGCACTTCATTAGCCTCGCCTATTCATCGCGGCTTCTTATTAGTGTATAAAGAAAAATCAATATTCCACTCGTCTTTCGTCGCCATCTTCACATTACCACTCACCATCACTCTCAACAGTATGAAAATAGCCGGATATCGCCTCATCGATCGCCATCAACACCACCACCACCACCAGCCAGGCCACGCCATCACCACCACCACCACCACCAGCCACGCCATCACCACCACCACCACCACCAGCCACACCATCACCAACTCTCGCACTTAAAACCTCTACAGATAGTGTCAACATGTCTCCTGTCCTTTCCCTTGCACCTGCCGGCCTAAATATCTTTACCAAGCCGCCGCTTTATGGGGAGCAAACACTCAGCCGACTTGAATCCATCTTTTATATGTGGCTTTCATATTGAGTCTCAAGTGTTCCAGGTTCTTTAATTATGTCACAAAGGATGAGCACCACTTTCATTACCCGTGTCGCAGCCAAAGTGTTATTCTAGATACCTAATCCCTTATCTTGCCCTGATTAGCAGATAGTCGAGGATCTAAAGTGCACAGTCTCGAGTCTAAAGGTACACTTGTCGCCTTAAAAACGGGATCTGATGTCTCAATGGCTTCTTATTAATACACTTGATGGCCCATTGAAGACAAACGTCCTCGTGCCTTATATTGCTGGGATAGAAAAATAATCTGGTCTAGCTATTCAGTATTTCCAAATAGTCTTATACAGGTGTGTACTTGTTGCAGCTTTTATGTAGTTAGCGATGTACTTTTGTATTCGAAGAACTAATGTAGGTTGAAAGAGCAGAGGGGGGGGGGGGGGGGGGAGCGAGAGCGAGAGCGAGAGCGAGAGCGAGAGAGAGAGAGAGAGAGAGAGAGAGAGAGAGAGAGAGAGAGAGAGAGAGAGAGAGAAAAAAAAAAATTCTGATTAGATGTCTGCCATGGTTAGAGAAAACTCGTCGTATGGAATTTAAACGGCATAAACTGACCTGTCAATAAAGACGAGATTGGTTGGACAGTCAGAGGTCAGGGGAACCGCAGAAAGTCTCCGATCAGCTTCATCGTGGCGGAGTATTTTTTCAAGCCTTTTCTTTCAAGCTTATCATTTAAGAACATAAGAACATAAGAAAATAAGGAAGCTACAAGAGGCAGTGAGACCTATACGTGGTTGTTCCTGTTACTTAATACTACCTACTTCTACCTTTATCTACTTCATCCATAACACTATCTAGCCTCCTTTTAAAGCTCCCTATTGACTCCCCACTAACTAGGATTGAAAGTCCCACAGGATTGCTATTGTATTCCTAGGTTTTTATAAGTCCTTTGACAATCGCATGGGTGGCTCAAATAGGGATTAATACGACTAATACTAATGCTGAAAATACTAATACTGATCATTGTATTGAAGTAATGATTAATATAGCAATGCCTATCATATTTTTATGTCTTGTAGTAAGTTCTGTCTAATTTGTGATTTTTAAGGAATATCGGGAAGTATTACGTCATTGTGAATTGGCTGAAATAGTGACTTCTAATCATTGTAACTGAAAAATGACTCCAGATTCGTATTCTGCATGCCCGATAACTGCTAGAATCAAATGTTCAGGCAAATCTATTTAAAAAAAAATATTACAAATTTTGCATGGGTTTTTTTTCTTCTTCAAAATCACGTTTTTCACAATAACAAAAAAACTATGGCAGATTAGTGCAACATGTATAGGAAAGTAAATATACAATAAATCAAGGGCTATCATTTGGTTTAAAGCAAAAAAGTATTGATCAGTAAATAACCCAGAAAATAGCATATTCGTTTATTTATACAAAATATCAATTTTCTCGACAACCATGAAGTGTTTTGACAAGCAGATTACTGCGTCATGTAGAACACGTCAAGATGAACCTTTGTTACTTCGATAAGGTTTCTTCTACGACTCATAGTTTTGCGGCAAAATAACAAAAACCAGATTTTAGTCCATTTTGGAATATTTTTGAGCAGCCAAAATCTGATATTTTTTTCGATAGATAATTGGAAATGCCGGGATGCAATTGTAGATTCATCCATTTACAATAACTTTTGATGGAAAGTGTGGCTGTGTGAGAAATAAGTTATGAGCTGAACGCGTTATAGTAAATATATAAGTTTATAATTCAGAAACCGTTCAGGATAGGACAGTGTTATGCAGAGACCAGTGTTGCCACCTCAGTGTAGGGGAAGGGACTAACTCTATATGATTTTCACGCATTTCACTTTCCTAATACGCATGAGTTTCATTTTTTGTTAAAGGAGCTACTCAAACTATCTGAGATAAATATATAATGCCTCTGTGATCTGTATTATTGCAGGTATAAGGAAGAGGTATAAATTTTCCTCTTTCCATGACATTCTGTCAACCATTAATTAAGCGCCGAGGAAGATAACACTCTCGTCTTGTTCCTCCTTGTGGACAGGGCGTATACTATAGTGTAGCTTTAGAGAATATTGACTAAAGTAGCAGTAGTAGAAGGTAGCATGAATAGTATAGTGTTATAATTATTATCATTATCATTATCATAATTATTATCATTGTTATTATCATTATCACAATTATCAGTTTTTATTATTATCATTATCATTATTACAATTATTGTTTTTAATATTGTTTTTATTGTTATTAATATATTACACTGGGGAACAAATTTTTGTTGAGTTAGGTCTGACACTTGTTATTAAGTAATTTTTGGGTGCTGAATCCAAAACTGATCTCAGTTTTTCTTTATCACGTCAAGTTTTTGAACTGTAGGATTTTCGTTTTCTTAAAAAATATGAAAAATACTGTACATAACAGTAACAGTGCTTATTTTATAAAAAGTTGCAAATGTTAACATACAATGAAAAATGAAAGAAATAGGCATGAATAGAATGTTTATTTAACATTATCATGTTTTAGAAAGGATAAGGCTATAATTGTGTGCAGGTTAAGGTAAAAATTTACGTTTGTAGCTTTGTCTGGAGTGTTCAACTTGAGGACTATCGCGTTTGATGCTCCAACAATAGTCAACCCATCATATGCACATCCCATTCTACCTGGAAACGTTCTTCCAAAACCCTTCAAATCTTGGTGAAATCGTCACTTTGCTCGTCGCTAGCAGCACCCAAGATTTTCCGGAAAGTTGGCAAGATGGCTATGCAAAAAATGTACTTTAATACTCATGTTGAAACCCAAAGCGCTTTGTAGCTCTCCAATAGTTTCTGAACAATTTCTGTGTAATTACTTGCACGTGTATTTCCAAGAAATTTCCCTTGACGACGTCTTTTAAATGTTTAGCCAAGCATTCTTTTAAAGGTCTTGACATAGTACCGGGTTGAAATGTTCATCTTTGGATGAGCTGTCGAATTTTGGACCATCAAACACCCGGGCCTTGATTTTTCAATTGACAGTCCAGGAAATGCCAAGATGATGTACTTCAAACAGTCGCCATTCCAGTTTGACAATGTTTTACAAAATTTTTCATGAGACCTAGTTTTATGTGCAGAGGTGGGAATATTTTTTTCTTTCCTGTCAACAAGTGGCTCATGTACAATGTTAGGATCTCCAGGTTTAAGATCAATCTCGGAGGCCAATTCGTCTGAACCCAATGCTTCTCTCGAGTCTGCTATCCCACATACAGAGAAAGCAGGGATACTTTGTGTATCCACGTTGTTGACCAAGAAGGAAGGACACCCATTTTAAAGGGTCAACACAGTTTGATCCAATTGTGTTTGTCATATTGCAATAACTAAAATAAACTCTCTTTACATCTCCATATTCTTCAAAAAAGACAGACCGAAGGGCCCAATAGGGATTTGCGCCAAACAAATTGCCATTGTGTAGAAGGACACACTTCAAGCTCCGCTTTGAGCTATAAATAAACAATCGCCATTCATTTGGATTGTAGATTGAAAGCCCTAATTCCTTCAGTAAACCAGGAATGTTATGGCAAAACACAAAACCGCGGGGCACTTCGAAAGTACTGCAGAAATGTACTTCTCTGGTTCGAAAGTATGATACCTTCACTCCTTGTTCAAGTATGTTTTTCTCGTTCAGTCTTGATGCTAGTATTTCTGAAGCTTTTTTGGATAGGGCCCAAATCACTTGCTAAATCATTCAACTCGTGCTGATCAAAACCCCTACGAACTGAATCCTCGTGAATGTCAAAAAACTGCATCATTGCTGTCACTGTGTTCTTCAACATCACTCAATCTTCTAGAGGAGGTATTGTTCGGAAAACTGGGGACTGGATTTCAGCTGAATGAGGCATTGGTCTTATAGCTGACGGTAGATTTAGGATATTCCCCATTTACTTTTATTTTTCTTGTTAAATCCTGATGTTTTTCACTAAACAAAAGTAACAGTCTG
>JACEEZ010011649.1:262500-264123 GCA_016584305.1 Chionoecetes opilio
GAGACGACAGCAAACTTTTGTTTATTGAATATAAAGTTTTTTGTTTTCTCTCTCTCTCTCTCTCTCTCTCTCTCTTTTCTCTCTCTCTCTTAAACCACACACCACCCCACACACACACACACACACACACACACACACACACACACACACACCACACACACACAAAACACACACACACACCACAACACACACACACCACACACACACACACACACCACACACACACACACACACACACACCACACACACACACACACACACACACACACACAACAAACACACACACAAACACACACCCCAACACACACACACACACACACAACACACACCACATACAACGCACACATTCATGCATAAGATACGCACGAAACAAAGGATAGCTGTGCACTGCAAGTATCCAAAAATATATCCCAAATTGTATATGAAACGCATAGAAACTTCCCTTGAATGTCGCCCGCTGGATTCTCGTGGTCCGCTACTATACGGTGAAAAGAAAAAAAAGTGGATTGGGAGCGCAAGAGCGTTGGACTTTTATGTAACAACGCAGAGGTGAAGGAGAATGTTTGGGGTGGTGGTGGGTGGGCTATGGATGGAATGAGAGAAGGAAACGATGGGAAAGACTGCGGGAGAGAGAAACGAGGGAGGAAGGGTGAAGGGAAGGAGGGAAGAGCTTTCCGTGGAATCACAATCTGAAGCAAAAGTTATCTAAGAGACACCGCGGCGGTCCATACCAGTCGTGGCCCCCACCCTCACCTTCGTCAGGCAGCTCCTCCTCCTCCTCCTCTTCCTCCCCTCCTCCTCCTATCAATTATCTTTTGCAGTGGATCCCACAAGGGGAGTTTCCTCCTGGAGGGTGTATGAGTTCCAAGGGCGGCGTCCCAGTGAATGGGCCTTTGTTGGAGGAATTTGATTAATACTTGATGAATCACTGGAAGTACGATGACACAGCTGAGGATTTTCAAATCAACATTATACTCTTGCAATATATTTATCTTTCTTTTTTAAGAAGGATTCACAAGCCTTTATTCAACCTTTCATGAGATCAATTCTAAACGTAAATTAATCCTACCTCAAACCCGTTAAATACGTGAAGAAAGTTCCTGACGTCATACAAAAGAAGTGCTTAGATATGAGATCATGTTTTAAATGCACAAAATGAAAATAAAAAGATATGCGGAATTTTCTATGGATCAACTATTTACCTGTTTTTCCCAAATTCGCATGTAATTTTCGTACATTAAAAAATTCTCTGAATAACTTTTTGAGGCAGGATTTCCCACTCTCGTTCCTATGAAAAAAGGGTGTTGAATGATATGCAAAATTGATCTCCTTGAGCATCATCAATGGAAGAGTGACTGTGTGTTGCAAAGCTATAGTCATTTACCTAAAAAAAAAAAATTATATATTGCTAGAAATATGAAGCAGCTTTTTTTTCAGTTTCAATCATTAATACTGCATCATAATGATCATGCATTTAATATTAGCCGTCATTAAAATTTTGCATTCACGGTATTGTATGTATGTGTTCATGTATGCTTGGAGTGTATGTTTGTTGTATGTATCATGTGCCTGTGCATGGTGTATAGGTAGTAATACTATAATCTGCCCATCCCTGCCCCCCAA